>JAGDYQ010000304.1:600000-824865 GCA_021962125.1 Bulinus truncatus | reverse complement strand
AAAAAGCGCAGATTGCGATTCTTTTGTGGCGGGTTTGAACGTTAGCAATATAGGCCTGCTGTGATATGAATGTAGCCCTTAATATTTATTTTTGAATTAATGAACAGCTTTTGATTAAATTGTAATTGAAACAAAATTAAACTGAAAAAATAGCAATATATATATATATATATATATATATATATATATATATATATATATATATATATATATATGTATAAACCATACAGCTGCCTAGGCCCCCACCCCGCTAATGGCCCATCCTCTGCCAGAACTTTCATTTTTGGCTCCATGTACCTGTACTTGTGTACCTTTCTGGGGTATTTGTATTTGCACCTTGGGTATGTCGTATTCATAGTATTACTTGCAATTTTTAAAATGTGGGTACTTGTGCTCGTACTTGAACTTTACGTACTTGTACGTGTACTTGCATGGTCAGTACTTGGAACATCTCTGATTCACTAGGCATTATTAAATATTAATGTACTTATATTTTCATATATTTTGTTAGTTCAGTCATGTATGCAAGCTTAGCAGAGATGCAGAACTTGGCACTTGTTTTACCAAGTACCTGTACTCGAGTACTTTTTCGGAGTAATCGTAAATGCACATGCCACATTGGGTACTTCGCACTCATGGTCTTGCTATATAAAAAATGTGTATACTTGTACTATTAGCTTACAATGGTAATACAAAAAATGCGAAACTAAAAAAAAAGCCTTTGCTGTAATCAATTTCGTCATTTGTTGATCTATCACCGGAGCAACAAGGTAAATAAGCCCGGCGATGTAAACAGATAGGAAATTATGTTGTGTGACTGCACGTTGTTTTCTCGTCTTTTTTCCGTCGCATAAAAATAACATTTGAAGGATGATTAGAAATATAAATAAAAAAAAAATATTCACAAGCCATATAATGTACATAATTTTCCAAAACTCTTATAATAGTAATAATAATAATATTTTTTAATTAAAAAAAAACACAAAAAAAAAAAAACAAACAACATACTAATAGTATTACTATGACTCTATGTTACATAGCATACGACCATCTGATGAATATACATCTAACACTTCATACCTATTTTTAGCAAAAATACATGTACAAATATAGTTCGAATATAATGTTTGCAGAAATGCAATGAGAATGAAATTTACAATAAACACTGATAAAAAAAGAAACATTGTGATCAATAAAGTTTATTTTCAACATTTATCATTGCATTACAGTATGACTACACAGATGTAAATAAATATTTTAATACTTGTATTGTCTTTATTTTCTTCTCTTATGGGGTCCTTAACAAATCGTGTCATAAAAAAAATGATTCGCAATTCATTGATCCAGCGAAAATTTGCTAATGAAGCAGTTTTGTTTTGATATTACTCCGTCGATATGAGTATCATATACCAGAAGATATTTTACGTCAGTATATATATACACTATACACTATAACATATTTTAAGGACTGGGCGATATGTTGGGGCTGGGCGTCAGAAAGGGTTGTGGAATACTGGATGAGTCTGGTGTAAGATTTTCACTCATGAGATTTTACAATTTTTTTTGCTTTATTATATTTGTATATCCGAGAGGGATGAGTCTTGATTATATCTGTATATCCGAGAGGGATGAGTCTTGATTATATCTGTATATCCGAGAGAGTTGAATCTAGATTATATCTGTATATCCGAGAGAGTTGAGTCTTGATTATACCTGTATATCTGAGAGGGTTGAGTATTGATTATATCTGAATATCCGAGAGGGTTGAGTCTTGATTATATCTGTATATCCGAGAGGGTTGAGTCTTGATTATATCTGTATATCCGAGTGAGTTGAGTCTTGATTATATCTGTATATCCGAGAGAGTTCAGTCTTGATTATATCTGTATATCCGAGAGAGTTGAGTCTTGATTATATCTGTATATCCGAGAGAGTTGAATCTTGATTATATCTGTATATCCGAGAGGGTTGAGTCTTGATTATATCTGTATATCCGAGAGGGTTGAGTCTTGATTATATCTGTATATCCGAGTGAGTTGAGTCTTGATTATATCTGTATATCCGAGAGAGTTCAGTCTTGATTATATCTGTATATCCGAGAGAGTTGAGTCTTGATTATATCTGTATATCCGAGAGAGTTGAATCTTGATTATATCTGTATATCCTAGAGGGTTGAGTCTTGATTATATCTGTATATCCGAGAGAGTTGAGTCTTGATTAAACCTGTATATCCGAGAGGGTTGAGTCTTGATTATATCTGAATATCCGAGAGGGTTGAGTCTTGATTATATCTGTATATCCGAGAGAGTTGTGTTCAATGTTAATCCATTTAAATGATATATATTATATAGATATACCTTAACACACCATAACAACAAAAAACTATACATAAAATAAACAAACAAATTTTGGTCGTTGAAAGCAATCATTTAAACCTATTTTTTTTCTATTTATTAGCCAGCTTTTTTTTCTATAGAACAAGTAAACATCGATGTATACTTTTGAAAATTCCACTCAACTATTTTTTTTTCAAAAATTTAGCAATAAATAATGCAGATCTAATCGAT
The DNA here is from genome assembly GCA_021962125.1 of Bulinus truncatus. Lineage (NCBI taxonomy): Eukaryota > Metazoa > Mollusca > Gastropoda > Planorbidae > Bulinus > Bulinus truncatus. The sequence goes on along the minus strand of JAGDYQ010000304.1, from coordinate 822,298 downwards.
TTTCAGTTTGATTATGATTAGTTATAAATAGATGTTTTCATCGATCATTGCTATATCAAGATCATGTATCTAAAATAAAAGACAGTGTAGGACGTAGTCTACACCTTGCCAAAGATTGCTTGGAACTATATTTATTTTTGTCGCAGATTGACTAAATCTATATCTCCATTCAACACCAATGCCACCTACCCAAGACAATCTCATTGTCTGGTCACAAGGTCGCATTACTGGCTAGTGTCAATAATACAAGTAATGGGTAGGGGAGCGGAGGGACAGGTAGGGAGATAAATGCATGAGGGTAGTTGCGAGTAAATTTGCGAATAAAAAGGAGAGAGAAGAGAGATATTGACTCAGTGACTGATACAGAGAAGAATAAAAAGTCTCTTTGTTTAAATGTAAATAAACAATATTTCTTGTTGCTCAACAAGTTATGTTAGTTTGTTCTTATCATTGTGTTCAACCACCCGCTGGGGGATACAATTCAATCTAACACCGCGATGTCTACATCAGCCCCTTCACCCCGGCAACAACTCTTGTCAACGATAAGTTGCTGAACGGCACAGCAGCTTACCTGCAATTGATGGCACAGCAGCTCACCTGCAATTGACACAGCAGCTCACCTGCAATTGACACAGCAGCTCACCTGCAATGGACACAGCAGCTCACCTGCAATTGACACAGCAGCTCACCTGCAATTGACACAGCAGCTCACCTGCAATGGACACAGCAGCTCACCTGCAATGGACACAGCAGCTCACCTGCAATGGACACAGCAGCTCACCTGCAATGGACACAGCAACTCACCTGCAATGGACACAGCAGCTCACTTTCCATGAACAGAGCAGCTCCCCTGCAATGACAAAGCAGCTCACCTGCAATTACACAGCAAATCACCTGCAATGGACACATCAGCCCACCAGCAAGTGATACAGCAGCCCACCTGCAATCGACGGCACATCAGCTCACCTGCAATGGACACAGCAGCTTACCTACAATTGACACAGCAGCTCAACTGCAATTGACACAGCAGCTCACTTGCAATTGACGGCACAGCAGCTCACCTGCAATTGACGGTATTTAAGGAATAAATGTCCATGGTAAGTATTGGGAAGACGCACCCGTCACATATCAATGGGCATAAAAAACAAACATGAAGTAGCCTGTGTGTGTGTATATATATATATATACACTCATACCTCGCTATACGGCCGCTCTTTATACGGCATTTCGCTATAACGGCCTTCATCAATCCAGGCACGCTTTCGATTTACGGCCTATAATGTTTCGCTATAACGGCCAAAAAAAAATCACTTTTGTACAGAAGGGAAAAAATATTGCTAATTTTGGATAATGCAACAGGGCATCCTACCTAATTTATCCGAACTATCTGAAGATGTCATGATTGAGTACCTTCCAAAAAATACAACAGCACTGATCCAACCAATGGAAAAGGGTGCAATAGTCACTTTTAAGGCACATTACCTACACCAAACTTTCCGACATCTCAGCATAAGGGAAACCGATGGTGAATCTTTAATTAAAACATTTTGGAAAAACTATAACATTACGGATACTGTTGACAGCATCAGTGAATGATGGAAGGAATTAAAATTAACCACAATGAACCATATATGGAAAAAAATATGGCCAGAATGTGTAAAAAGTACTGATGCAGACAGAAGCGTACCTAGGGAGGGGAGGGGTCCAAGTTCAAAAGTCCTCCCGGGCCTTAGCTTGAGGGTGGCCGCCAAATTATATTTTTACATTAAATATAAAGTACATTATCTCATGTCATAATAAATAAAAATTACATTCTAAACAAATATTGTTTTTCTTGCTTACTAAAAAGCATAAAATAATTTCTGAATAAATTGGTAACATGGTAATTGTAATAGACTTTATAAGAGCTGATTTTTATAAAAACGAAAAACGTTGGGCGCATGAATCTTATATTATGTGAATGTTTGCATCACAGTATTACTTAGAATCATCAAATGTTAAAAATTAAATCACAACTCTTAATCGACGGCAGGTTTTTGGCCATTTTTCATTACCAAACAGGTGTCCTTACATTTTGGACTATATTGTCTGTTTCCTTTATAGCCCATATATGTGTGATATATCATTTTTTTCTACTTTGGGTAGGCTTTAAAACTGTGTAGTTTATTTGTGTGAAAATGAAACTTGTTACTGTTTAAAAAAAAATTTTTTTTTTTTTTTTATAAAATTGTACAAATACCAATAAGTCAAAAAATAAGTATTAAAAACAAACACATTTTTTTAGACATTTTATTAATCTACATTCATTTCTGTAAGGAAATACTCAGTTTTCAATCAATTTCTTCAACAAATAAATGTTTGGTGACTTTTTTTCAAATATGCATATTTTCCTTCTTTATTCACATAAAAATGGCACATTTCAATTTTTTTTTCTCAACATTTTTTTTCTTCTCAGTATACTTTAAAAAATATATAATTCTTTTCATAATTAAATGGTAGTTTAATTAAATCAATATTTAATCATAATATTTAGATATTTTTAGACATTGATTTTAATTTATTGATAATTCTAATAACATAAAACAAAGTTATAATCAAGTTTGAATGCAAAAAAAAAAAATATAATTAGTTAAAATGTTTGGTTTACATAAACTACTACTTTAAATGCTGGATCAAAAATCTAAATTTGAAAACAAGGGCATTTAGAATTATTTATTTTTAAATAAATTTTATTATCTAATTTTCATTTTAAAAAAATTGCGAACAAAATCTACACAGCACTCTTCCACTCTTTCCTTGATACATGGACTCTTTCCTCCACACTTGTAGCTTTCATATCTTTCTCCACATCAATGAGCCAACTGTTTCTTGAAATCACAAATTGTTACTTGGTATCCTGAATATGTATAGGGAGATAAAAAAAAATTAAATTTAAATTAGCTTGTGATATGAGATAAACAATTTCTATCTTTCATCTAGTGCGAAAAAAATATCACACACTACACTTGACATTTGTTCTTCTCTAAACCTTGTCATTTGAATAGCACAATCTACATTTACCACATTTATTTACTATTATTGGGTCTATTGCATGTTTAAAAAAAAGAGTGGCTTAGTCGCAAGAAGTACTGGAGCACTTTCTGAAATATTACCAAAGTCTCCAATGAGTTCTTCAGAAAAATTTAATTGTCCATAATTATTAGGTATGTGTAACTCTTAAGATTCATCTATAGAAATATTTTCATATGATTGAAACTATGTCATGCATTTCATTTTTATGTATGTCAGTAGTGTTCTTACTTTACATAATTTGTCATTAGGGTTTTTATTTTCAGGATTTGTAATTTTTAATAAACTCAGAATAGCATTAAATCTGTCAAAAGACATAAATGCACAATCCCAGAATCCATTATAAAGAGGCTTTTTACTCCAAAATCTGTCAATACTAGAGGTTTTAACTATTCCTGCATACATTATCAGCCCACAAAAGCAATAAAACTCCTCTGGTGTAATACCAAACCAACCCTTGTAAATACTTACTTTTGCGGTCCATAAATCTTTGCGTAATCATTAGTATACTGGCTTATGGGAGTTACTTTATCCAGTGTGAAGTATATTTTGAAGAAATCCATGGCATGGAAGAACCTCTTGTTCTAACTTCTTTCAAGTGAATACCTGGAACCCTTTCTGGTAGAATTGAAGGAGGTGGCTTTCTCATCTTAGCCAATGAAGCTGTGTCAAATAAAAATAATGTAATTAATTATAATAAAGAGGCTTTTTACTCCAAAATCTGTCAATACTAGAGGTTTTAACTATTCCTGCATACATTATCAGTCTACAAAAGCAATAAAATTCCTCTGGTGTAATACCAAACCAACCCTTGTAAATACTTACTTTTGCAGTCCATGAATCTTTGCGTAATTGTGGTCCATGAATCTTTGCATAATCATTAGTATACTGGCTTATGTGAGTTTGAAGTATAGTTTGAAGAAATCCATGTCATGGAAGAACCTCTTTGCACTATCTCTTGTTCTAACTTCTTTCAAGTGAATTCCTGGAACCCTTTCTGGTAGAATTGAAGGAGGTGACTTTCTCACTTTAGCCATTGAAGCTGTGTCAAATAAAAATAATGTAATTAATTATAAATTAAGTATTTATATTTTTTTTTCATATAAAATAATGTTTTAAATGTAATAATAAAATATATAAATAATATATATAAAACAAAACAGAAGACTATAGTACATATATCTGTGTGCTCTCCTATCAGCTGATTTTTGTTTATCAATCAGCTGAGAGCTAAAGATTTATATAGTACCATGCTTTAAATGGAAAAACAAAATATTTAACATGTATTTCTAAGTTTTTTAAAAATTATTAATACACTTACAATATTTTTCTGCTAAAATGTTATAACTAGCGTGATATTAGGTGATTATTTAGCATATAACAGACCATAAATCGTAAAAAATAAAACGAAAAAAAAATACAGCATGTTGTTGTGAGCATTGGTATACTTACACATGAATATTAGATGTATTCAAACTTCCATTGAACGAAACATTTTCATCATCTGAAACATCAGAAACGTCGGTTAGATCCCAGACTTCATCTTCACATGAATCTAACTTGGAATCGGGCTCATGAATCTTATATTATGTGAATGTTTGCATTACAGTATTACTTAGAATTATCAAATGTTAAAAATTAAATCACAAAAGAATTATTACAGAAGGTTTTCGAAATAGCACGATATTGCAGATCATTTATTACAATTTAGTCTAGATAACAAAATGCATTTGAGTATGTAAAATTAAATCTAGTGTTGTATAACATGCGCCCATGTTATCCGTCACAACGGCTTTTATGTCTGTCTCATCTCTCTGTCTAATTTCTCTGTCTCATCTATGTCTTATTTCTCTGTCTCATCTCTCTGTCTCATCTCTATGTCTCATCTCTATGTCTCATCTCTATGTCTCATCTCTCTGTCTCATCCCTCTGTCTCATCTCTATGTCTCATCTCTCTGTCTCACCTCTCTGTCTCATCTCTATGTCTCATCTCTATGTCTCAACTCTCTGTCTCATCTCTCTGTCTCATCTCTCTGTCTCACCTCTATGTCTCATCTCTTTGTCTCATCTCTCTGTCTCATCTCTATGTCTCATCTCTATGTCTCATCTCTATGTCTCATCTCTCTGTCTCACCTCTCTGTCTCATCTCTATGTCTCATCTCTATGTCTCAACTCTCTGTCTCATCTCTCTGTCTCATCTCTCTGTCTCACCTCTATGTCTCATCTCTTTGTCTCATCTCTCTGTCTCATCTCTATGTCTCATCTCTATGTCTCATCTCTATGTCTCATCTCTCTGTCTCATCTCTCTGTCTCATCTCTCTGTCTCATCTCTCTGTCGCATCCCTCTGTCTCATCCCTCTGTCTCATCTCTCTGTCTCATCTCTCTGTCTCACCTCTATGTCTCATCTCTCTGTCTCATCTCTCTGTCTCATCTCTCTGTCTCATCTCTATATCTCATCTCTCTGTCTCATCTCTCTGTCTCATCTCTCTGTCTCACCTCTATGTCTCATCTCTATGTCTCACCTCTATGTCTCACCTCTATGTCTCATCTCTCTGTCTCATCCCTCTGTCTCATCTCTATGTCTCATCTCTCTCTCTCCCTCTCTCTCTCTCTCTCTCTCTGTTTAATCTCTCTATTTTATCTATCTGTCTCTTATCTCTCATCTCTCTGTCTCATCTCTCTGTCTCATCTTTCTGTCCCATCTCAATGTCTCATCTCTCTGTCTCATCTCTATGTCTCATCTTTCTCTGTTTAATCTCTCTGTCTCATCTATCTGTTTCATATCTCTCATCTCTCTGTCTCATCTCTCTATTTCATTTTCTTTTACACCTCTCTGTCTCACCTCTATGTCTCTCTGTCTCATCTATCGGTCTCATCTCTTTGTTTCTCTGTCTCATCTCTTTGTCTGTCTTTAAATTACCGTTTTTATTTATCTATGCGCATTAATCATTGCAAAATATTTCAATACATCTTTTGTCCTTTCATTTTATTTCTCGATATAAATTTTTGTTAACACGTTCAGTAAATAATAACAAAAAGAATTAATTTTAGCCCTAAAAGTATATGAACCATTTTAACAAATTTTATTCACACCGGTCACAGCTTGGCCGGTATCACTTCTCTGATGGTATCACTTCTAAGGTTGTATTAATTCTCATATTAATACAACATCTTTGACGGTGTCATCCCTAGGGTGGGGAATTTTAAATCTCAAAGACTGTCTCCCCTGATAAAAGTATTGTGTGCAGAGTAACCCCATGGGGGGGGGGGGCAGGGGAGTTGAGACTACTACTTTATTTCACAAGTTGTTTATGATATTTCAAAAAAGTCTCATCCAAACAATTTATCCACATGGCTCCATTTGATCACACAACCTCCGTGAAGATATGAGCAAATGAACACTTCCTGCCCCTCCCCCCATCCCCCCTCCCTCGGGTCTCACTCGCCTCCCACCCCCTTGGGTCTCACTCGCCTCCCACCCCCTCGGGTCTCACTCGCCTCCCACCCCACACAACAATCTGCTGACCGGCGCACACAAAGGGTCTGCGAGGAGAAGAACATGGCCGCTATTCGTCAGTGTTGATCTTAGCGGCCCAAATGTATTTATTTTGGTGGATGTAACCATGTCAGGCCTGGAAACTTGTCAATACTTTAAGACGTCGACCTTGAGTGCGATCAACAAGGGCCGAGGGGCACAACAATGCTGAACATGTGGACACTGTCCACTGTCAAATGTTAGGACTTTCGATGTTCAAACAATAACGGCATGAACCTACGGAGACCCTGTTGAACTGTAGTGGGGGGTCAAGAGAAATGAAGTGAAAGACAATAGCAATTGTAAGGAGTTTATCGGACAGTAGGATGGCCTTGTTGATTGATTATATGGGAGCTGTTCAGACTGTAAGATTGTTTCATTGATTGATTGTAGGGGAGTTGTTCAGACTGTATGATTGTTATATTGATTGATTGTATGGGAGCTGTTCAGACTGCATTATTGTTCTATTGATTGATTGTATGGGAGCTTTTCACACTGTTTGATTGTTTTATAGATTGATTGTATGGAGTTGTTCAGACTGTATGATTTTTTTATTGATTGATTGTATGGGAGTAGCTCAGGCTGTATGATTGTTTTATTGATTGATTGTATGGGAGTTGTTCAGACTGTATGATTGTTTTATTGATTGATTGTATGGGAATTGTTCAGACTGTATGATTGTTCTATTGATTGATTGTATGGGAGTTGTTCAGACTGTATGATTGTTTTATTGATTGATTGTATGGTACATACGATGTTGATTCAGGGCTCACTTCAAAATTATAGGGCTTTGCTACTGCATAAGGGACGGATAGTGGTGCGGTAAAGCGCTCGACTGTCAACATTAAGGTACCTGGTTCGATCTCCGTGGAGGACCAAGGAAATTTTCATGTCTTTGCTCACGTTCCCGATCTATCTCACATGGTGCCTGCATGGCCATTGCACTATCGGCTGTGGTGGGGATGAAAGAAGTGCGCCATAAAAACCGTCCCATCAGTGATTTATATGGATCTAAGAGATTTCATCCTATCCTTACAGGGACTTCACACACACACACTGCATGAGTTGACCATAGTACCGAGTTCGACACAACATAAAGCTGTGTGTAACTGTACTTATTGTATTTGTTATTATCGTGTAAAAATACAACAAATAGTGCAGTAGTCGAGTACATGTAGTTAGTATTATATAAGAGGATATCATTTGAAGCACAGGGTCTCCATTAGACCTATGTAAAGTAACAACAACTATTATAACTTTATGTAAGTCTGATCATCTTATATTCATCAATATTCAAATCTTACACAATGTAAAAATAAGTATGTATCGATCTCGCTTTAATTGCCTTTGAAATTATTATAATGAATTCATTGAGTTCTGGTTAGCCCCAGTTTGTAAATTACTAGAACTAGTAGGTAAGATGAAGTGAGGACACACCACAACAACAGGTCAAGTAAGGAATGGTTGTATTTAAAATGGATGATTCAAATTCTAGCACCCCCCAGTGTTACCTGGTAAGGGGTGGAAAATGGCAACAAGGGCACTGTCTCACTCTTCCCCCCCCCCCTTCGCCTCTCGGTAGCAGGGACCCACGATAGAAGATTCAATGAAACAGTTTTCGCCTCTTGATGTAGAAAGGGCATTAAGACAATTTCTCAACCATAAAAGAGAACATCATGGAATGAAAGATTAATTTTCACCTGTCTAAGAACGATTGCCACGTCAATATTAATCTATTACAACATATTTCTGGGACATTGTCTTTGTGCCACTAATCCAGACTACTATTTCATCAGGAGTCAGCAACCGGTGGTACACAGATCATTCAAACATTTAGTGGTCCACGGGTCACTCAAACGTTTAGTGGTCCACGGGTCACTCAAAAATTAGTGGTCCACAGGTCACTCAAACATTTAGTGGTCCACGGTTCACTCAAACGTTTAGTGGTCCACAGGTCACTCAAACGTTGAGTGGTCCACGGGTCACTCAAGCGTTGAGTGGTCCACGGGTCACTCAAACGTTTAGTGGTCCACGGGTCACTCAAAAATTAGTGGTCCACGGGTCACTCAAACATTTAGTGGTCCACGGGTCACTCAAACATTTAGTGGTCCACGGGTCACTCAAACGTTGAGTGGTCCACGGGTTACTTAAACGTTGAGTGGTGGTGAGGTCTGAAAGTTTGCCGATCGCTGCATTCAGTTATTGTTTGTTTGTTGCAATGCAACCAAAGTCGCTCTTATGAATAGAAAAACCTGGGATGTCCACACATATTATGCAACTGATGTCCACACATATTAGGGTACTGATGTCCACACATATTAGGTACTGATGTCCAGAAATACTAGGTACTGATGTCCACACATATTAGGTACTGTTATCTGGACATACTAGGCGACTGATGTCCACATATTATGTACTGATGTCCACACATATTAGGTACTGATGTCCGGCCACACTAGGTGACTGATGTCCACACATATTAGGTACTGATGTCCGGACACACTAGGTGACTGATTTCCACATATTATGTACTGATGTCTGGACATACTAGGCGATTGATGTCCACACATATTAGGTACTGATGTCCACAAATATTAGGTACTGATGTCCGGACATACTAGGTGACTGATGTCCACACTAGGTACTGTTATCTGGACATACTAGGCGACTGATGTCCACACATATTATGTACTGATGTCCACACATATTAGGTACTGATGTCCACACATATTAGGTACTGATGTCCACACATATTATGTACTGATGTCCGGACATTCCAGGCGACTGATGTCCACATATTAAGTACTGAATTCTGGACATACTAGGTGACTGATGTCCACACATATTAGGTACTGATGTCCGGACATACTAGTGGACTGATGTCCACACATATTGGGTACTGATGTCTGGACATACTAGGTGACTGATGTCCAAACAAGACGACTTCCAAGAGCCTAAGATGTCCTCTATTGGAGATTATCTTTCTGTTATATAATAACAGTTGAAAAGAAAATTAAACCTGCCAGGCCTCACTGCCTCAACGACTATATAAAAATGATAATAATTTCTGTACAGATGAATAACGCGTACATTAAAGTAAAAGGTATTGCCAAATCATTATTCTAAAAAAAAACAACCTAACTGCAACACCCGGCTTACTGCAATATCCGGCGTAATCCAATACCCGGCGTTTCTCAGGTATTCGGGTGGATCACATTGCAGCCTATTCACCTCTCTCTGGACAAGTTACACCAATCATCTCCCCACCCCCTGTAGATCATGGTATACATGTCCCGGTCATGTAACTGATGGATTTGAGACCCCAGTGCATCCAGTTACTAATGGATTTGAGACCCCAGTGCATCCAGTTACTAATGGATTTGAGACACCAGTGCATCAGTTACTAATGGATTTGAGACCTCAGTGCATCAGTTACTAATGGATTTGAGACCTCAGTGCATCAGTTTCTAATGGATCTCTACTAATGCTACAAAGGTGAGCTGTTCAATTATGACTGGGTTATATTTCTGGAGTCTGAGCGTCACCCAATATTGTAACTCCCCTTTCCTATACAACTTCAGTAGAAGATTCTGTGCCTCAATTATTGAAGTAAACAGATTTTGGGCTGTTCGGGAAGGCTTCTAAAAATGCCGCGCCCATTTTCAAATTCCGAAAAGCTTGGAAACTGACTAGATATATTAAAACGCCTTAAAATACAAACATGCTTTTAAAATTTGAACGCGTGGTGTGATATTTCTGTGTTGTACTATTTTTAAAATCCCTTTTCTTTGCTATTATGTCCTCTTTGTGATATTAAAAAAAACAAAAACAAATGTTTATTGTGTAATGAAAGTATCCAGTATAATTTATGTCACTTTTTTGGAAGTTTAGTCAAAGTTTTTATTGAGTGTGTTCCCCCCCCCTTGAAATATATAAACAACTTAGTACATTTACCATTCAAATATAGTGTCCTTAAAATGTAATACCACAGTCACTTACTTACAAAAACTTGTCTAAATATATCACGGTTTGACGTCATTTGAAGTTCCAGTTCCCGATACTTTCCATGAAGATTCATAACAAATACAATATGATTTTTAGAGCATTTTCGAAAAAAAATGCTCTATTGTCCCCGTTTTGTCTGTCTGTCATCACCCTAGATCTCAACAACCATAAGTCCTAGACCCATGATGTATATATCATTTTGTAGGTCTTGGCCTGCCAAGAAATGACTTTTTTCCATTTCGCGATCTGACCTCTGAGGGCCGTAAAAGGGGGCTTGGTACCGTTTTTTTTACTATATAAGCTATATTAATAAAGGAGCGCCCATTCTCAGCAACTATAAGTCCTAGACCCATGATGTATATATCATTTTGTAGGTCTTGGCCTGCCATGTGTACATCAAAAGTTCATTTCGCGATAGGACCTCTGAGGGCCGGGCTTCAGGGCTCCTAAGGGGCTTATACATTATATATACACCTTGTACGTTCAATAACCCATTCATTTGGTGCGAAATACTGCAGCATGTAGTTTCACCAAGATTTATTAAGAAACTCATCAAATGAAATAGCAAGCTTGTGTTCTGAGTTTAATTGAAAGTATCAGAGCTATGCAACAATTGACGGAGTTTTCGGACGATTAAATGACTATAATTTCGAATGTTTTCAATTATGAGTCCTATTTCAGTAACCACAAACCACTTGTAGTTAGATTTAAGAGAAAATAATTTTGTTTTCAAATATAAGAAAACGTATTTTTAATATCTTTTTTCAGATATATGCATTACACAATTGAATTTATAAACATTTACAAAATTTACAAATATTTACTGAAAGATAGCATACGTACTGATACATAATACGAAAATGCTCTAACACGTCCTGTGTCCAGAATGGAACAGGCTTAATTGCTTGTTTAATGATTTTCTGGATTTTGTTCAGTTCGGGTTCAATAGTTTATCTACGATAAAAGCCGGTTTTGGCCAGCGCCAAAATACAAACAAACCAGAAATGTAAAATATAGTTTGCTGAGATCCTGCAACATTCATTGATTCTGAACAGTACCAATTTAGAATTCGTACCATTTCTATAACGTAGTATAACTGATGTTGGATTGTATACGTAAGTAAATATATACAACTTCTGGCCAACAGCTGAAATTTGTAAAAAATTGAATTTGGGAGGATCAGCCAAGATTGGCCCAAATATATGATTCTTAAACAAATTATTCTAAATTAAAAAGATGTAATACGAGCGATTACCTGTGAGTCTGAGGTATTGCCGTATTGTGAGTCTGAGATATTGCCGTATTGTGAGTCTGAGGTATTGCCGTATTGTGAGTCTGAGATATTGCCGTATTGTGAGTCAGAGGTATTGCCGTATTGTGAGTCTGAGATATTGCCGTATTGTGAGACTGAGATATTGCCATATTGTGAGTCTGAGGTATTGCCGTATTGTAAGTCTGAGATATTGCCGTATTGTGAGTCTGAGATATTGCCATATTGTGAGTCTGAGATATTGCCGTATTGTGAGTCTGAGATATTGCCGTATTGTGAGTCTGAGATATTGCCGTATTGTGAGTCTGAGATATTGCCGTATTGTGAGACTGAGATATTGCCGTATTGTGAGTCTGAGGTATTGCCGTATTGTAAGTCTGAGATATTGCCGTATGTGGGTCTGAGATATTGCCGTATTGTGAGTCTGAGATATTGCCGTATTGTAAGTCTGAGGTATTGCCGTATTGTAAGTCTGAGATATTGCCGTATTGTGAGTCTGAGATATTGCCGTTCATTAGAAGTTTCATATCTGTTTACGTTCTTCATTACGTTCATTGGAAGTTTCACATGAATGAATGAAGATGCATGGCAGTTATGGTATGTTGGATTGGAAGATATGATGTTTTAAATTTGGTTGTGCTTTTGGTTATATTGTTGTCTTATTTACAGATTGCATCGTTATTTATTTTAATAGAACTATTTGTGTTCTTTATTACTTCTTGGTTATTTTACAACGGTGTATCTTACCGGTCACAAAGTGTTATTATTTTAAATTACTGGCATGTCGACGTCGTCAGTGGTGGGTCGCTTCATTACCACTGTACAAAACAGTATTGACAAACAGTACCTTCAATACCACTGTACAAAAGGATGACATGTTGACAAACAGTACCTAGAATACTATTGTACAAAACAGTATTGACAAACAGTACCTTCACACGAGACAAACATTTTTGTAATTGCGCCACGCAAACATGCCGCTGATAAAAAGTTATGCAAATTTTGCCGCGTTCACCCCCATAGTCAGAAACGTGAAAGATATACGCATGTCGGTTTTACTAAAAACAAACCATTTCAGTGCATCCAGAATCATATCATTAGTTTCGACCGAGGTTTCACTAGTCGCCAAGTAATGAAAAGTTATTTCAATGATCAAATTAGCAAATAGTAAAATGATACATTATTTAAAATATTTTAAAGACTGCAGTATTTATATTTATTATTTATAAATTCGAAGTAACTATTCGGACCCGGGTACCAATAAAGTCTGATTGTTATTCGGACCTACAGCCTTATAAATTTATCTTCTCTATTTCAGCTATGACGCGTTCTATTTGTCGTCGTAGTAAAAATTTATTTTTAAATGATAGATACAATTATTCTATGAAATAAAACTGTTTTAACTTTATATATAACAAAATAGCATGCCATTAAAAAAATTTTCAGAGGGTAAACAGGATTTAAAACGAACACAAAACGATTCCCCTTTAAACATTTCTTGTGGTGATGTGCGTGTACGCTATCATTTAAATGCCGTTACTCTTGTGGCGTTCGTAAAACATGACAATATTTCAAATTGTAGGAGGCAAACAATCAAATAAATTTGGAATTTTAAAGCTATAAAAAAATAATTCTGCTTTAAAAAAAATTGGGAGCCGTGGAGCGCCAGATTTTTTCGGCTCCGGCTCCGGCTCCAGCAAAAAGTGCGGCTCCACGGCTCTTCGGCTCGGGCTCCGGCTCCGCAAACCTGGTAATGCCATCCAGAGCGGTGAATTCCGATTTAATTTGTAAACATAATCAATGACAACTTCTTTCTGGTTTTCTTTAAATTTCCCCAAAGTTTATTTCTTCTGATATTCTGTTAGATGTTCTCATTTTAAACAAAACATGTACAGGTAGACCTACTATTGAACAGGGTTTATACCAAATAATTTTACACAGTGTTGGAGGAGGTGGGTAGTAATGGCCCCCCCCCGGGGAGGGGTAGTAGCGTACCCAGTGTTAACTGTGCTTCTGGGTAGATTCTAAAAAACGTCGCCTAATTCCCAAAAATCGGTAAAATTATCCCAACTTACTGTTGGTGAAGTAAGTGCCGCCCTGTGTAGACTCCCCCCTTTCCACCCCTATGTGGGGCGTGACTAAACATTTTTGTTTCAATTTCCGTCGATGATATAAAATTGAGAGCACCAGAAATAAATGAAAAAAAAAATATTTGCGCTTACATGTTATATAGTTAACTGAACATCTACAATCTCACATATAAAGTCGGCTATCTTGTCGGCGTCCGTCCAATATGGGAACGCCATCGCTATAAATAAAAAAAAACAACCTCTATGACGTCATTTCCCGATGGGTGCTGTATCGTGCCTTCGTGCTGCAAAATGGCATAATAAGTCCTAGACCCATGATGTATATATCATTTTGTAGGTCTTGGCCTGCCATGTGTGCATCAAAAGTCCATTTCGCGATCTGACCTCTTAGGGCCGAATATAAGAGTTTTTTTAGGTACCGTTTTTGCTTATATTTTAAATATAAATAATAAAAGCTAATCAAAGGGGCGTAATCATTATTTATTTTTGTAACAGTTATTCAACATGATTACTTCCCTCTCTATTTATCAAAACCCATACACGTGGAGCAAATATCTATGGCTGTAACCCGGAAAAAAATACGGATTTCGTCCGGCGTAACCGTAGCCACTGCTTACACGAAAATGCTCTAAAATGTCCTTTGTCCAAAACGGAAAAGACTTAAATTGCTTGTTTTTTACTTTTCAGTGCATTTTTATAAAAAAACTTTTTTTTAATGCTTTGTTTTGATTTTATCATTGATAGAATTAAGGGCAAAACGTTACGGGTGAGATAAATTAGCACCCATATCTTAACCTAATGGTGTTTAGTTTGGTTTGGTTAGTTGGTTTGCTTTTGTTGGTTATTTGGTTTGGTTGGTTAGCGTTGACGGGTAAAACGTAATTTGTGACGTATAAAATGTAGGTAATTTCTGCACATTAGGAAGTTGACATACATCAGCACCTAATTAACCTAATCAATCGTATTTAAAAATTCAGTAGTTAAATTGATTTCCAGATGGTACAATTTATCTATAAAAAAAAAATCTGCACTTGGGATATCCTCGATTACGTCATTTCACTGATGTCGGCTGCGCATGTGGCAGAATGTGAACGCCGCCGCTATAAATAAAAAAAATAATTCTGCTCTTGGAATTCCGTGTTAATAGTTCCTATTAAAGAAGACAGTAAGACAAAATTTGCGCACAATACATTTGCAGTGGAAATGTTTTTGCTGGATGAGTGCACGATGGCATCGAGCCATGCTTTAGATGCAATTGGTAGATTACTAAGAGATGTTGCTCAAACTGGCTATTTACTACATTTTTTGCTATGCACTTGGAATTCCGTGTTAATAGTTCCTATTTTATTTCTCATATTAAACATTTTACTGAGATAAAAACCTTTAGTTGCGAATGCAACGGGGAACTACTAGTTATTTTATATTGGCACTTACACGTTATATTATATAGTTAAATGAACTTCTACAATTATTTTATATTAGTGTTTACACGTTATATGGTTTAATGAACTTGTACAATTATCTGTATGATCGACTTAGACTAGGGAAATATTTATTTATTTTTAGTACATTTTAATAAAAGTTTATTTTTCTAAAGACTTTTTTTCGGTCAAATAAAAATGGAATTAATTTACCGAACGAATGGAATACAGTATAGTAGCTAGTGTATGAATGGGATCTTACTTTCAGCCAGATAATGAGTTGAATACTTTTTGTTAGTAAAACACTATATAGTTCTCAGTTATTGACGGTATATTACTTCATTTTTACTCTGAAGAGTCACCTTGTAATACTTTACCTTTGTATTTACACTTTGAGAAAAAAACAACAACTTCTTAAGTTGAACTTTTCAATCTCCACCCACATCCCCTTCCCTCCATCCCACCATCATACTCCCACATCCCCTTCCCTCCATCCCACCATCGTACTCCCACAAGACTCTACACATTTGTCAACAACCAACGTTTTTTTGTATTGCACCACCCCTACACACACAAAAAATAAAGACTTTCTTTCATTTGCCACCTCTACCAACAACCTCCCCCCCCCCACCCCCAACAAACATCCTGTGTTAGAAACCCGCCAATCATCTCTTAGCTAATATTGGCCCAACTTTCTCATGGCCGTGACGCTGTCTTCTGGCGCCGGGGTGACTTGCCTATGGCTCAACATGTCCAGCTCACACCACCGGGGGACGGTCCAGTTCGAAGTTCGCCTGGACACGACCGGCAGAGCCCTTTTGTTTTAGTAAGGATGAACACAGCATCGCTAGCTGGTTCGGTCACCGCGAACAAAGAGGATCTTGGCCTCAGCTGACCACACCTTGACCAGCTGGAACTGTCCGTCACTCACGTTCTTCAATCTGGACTTCAGGTTTTTTTTTTTACTTGATGTGGGAATTACTCTTTTAAGTTTTGCTTGATTCAAAGTTTTCTCTTTTTCTAGACTTTCAATTTGTCTCATGTATTTCAATCTCAGTCTAACAGTTTTACTTGCAGGTAAGTTTCGAATTTTAGTTTTTTCATGACGAGATAACTCTGCCAATTTTTTAAAAAGAATTTCAACCCTAAGAAATAAGCACGATGAAATATACAAGTAATTCGTCCATTGTGAATTTGGTAGTTATTCGTCCATTGTGAATGTGGTAGTTAGAAAAGGTGGCGTTTAACCAGAAATATAAAAACTTCAACAAATTATTTTAAATTAAATGGAGTTGTTTAAAAAAAAAGATATATGATTGTATTTCAATGTACACATCAACATTGTGTCGACCATCAAACTAAGGTACGCAGTATATGGTCAGGTGATAGTCAACTTCTTATGATGTAGGTTTCTAGTTCGAATATCAACATCAAACTTACTGCCGTACTTGCAGTAGTATTATCGAGAAATCTGCATTGTCCCCGATAGCTTCCCATAATCAGTGCACCACGATCCATTCATTATACATAGCATGTTGGTTTATTAAATGTCTATTATTTTTCATTTTTTTAAAAAATAGCCGTGTGGTAATAAATACATCACCACACTAGCCTAGATAAAATTATAAAACTATTAAATCAATCATAACATTGTAAAAAGTTATTTTTATTGGAACTACCCAAAAATCTAATTATCGCCGGCGATTAAAAACAATCTACAAATGTTCAGAATTTTTTCATAATGTAAACCATGACTTTACAATATTTTGAAAGACAAATGTCATAAGAAAACAAATTGTGAGACATTTTGACACTTTACCGACCATTCTGTGAATTGTTAACAAAATCTCTACCACATGTTGCCGCGTTCCGCTCTTCTTTGACTTCATCGTGGCTTCCATTGATTTCAGTTTTTCTTTCATTCCATTAACTAAATCTTTTTTTTTTAAATTGACAGACTTGTGTCTATTTTTAGTAAATTTTTAATGTATTGACACATCGGACCGCAGGTCCTCATTGACCCTGACCAATTCATTAATTTTTTGATTACATTTTTATTTCCGAATAATTCCAGATAATTGGTGCCAAATTTGTATTTATTGTGTCCACAGTTTATGTAAAACCAAAGCTACATTTGTATTTATTGTTTCCACAGTTTATGTAAAACCAATGCTACATTTTTAAATTTTCGCTTCTCTCCATCGCCTCTTTTTTCCGGATACATATTTTATATTTAATTTTGTGTGGTGGCAATCGCATGAATACATTGCTTTCATCTTGATTTCTGTGTATAACTTCGCTTATAGGGAGATGAAATAATTTCATCCTTATAACTTAATTCATTATTCCATAAGTAAATACATCATTGGTCCAGAAGATAGAGAGTTTGCTCACAAATTACACGTGTTCTGGTTGTACCCTGGTCTGATGATTGTTCTGGTTGTACCCTGGTCTGATGATTGTTCTGGTTGTACCCTGGTCTGATGATTGTTCTGGTTGTACCCTGGTCTGATGATTGCTCTGGTTGTACCCTGGTCTGATGATTGTTCTGGTTGTACCCTGGTCTGATGATTGTTCTGGTTGTACCCTGGTCTGATGATTGTTCTGGTTGTACCCTGGTCTGATGATTGTTCTGGTTGTACCCTGGTCTGATGATTGTTCTGGTTGTACCCTGGTCTGATGATTGTTCTGGTTGTACCCTGGTCTGATGATTGTTCTGGTTGTACCCTGGTCTGATGATTGTTCTGGTTGTACCCTGGTCTGATGATTGTTCTGGTTGTACCCTGGTCTGATGATTGTTCTTGTTGTACCCTGGTCTGATGATTGTCCATGTTCCAGCTAAGACAAACACTTGGTCAATTGAGAGACAATGAGTCCATTGCTGACCAACAGTGTCCACTGGTCACTACAGCCTGGACTATGGTGTGAGTTTAGGAAGGTGGACAACAATCGGTCTCAGTTCTGATTACGGGTGTTATATAGAATCAAGAAATATATGTTTGGAATTATTCGGAGCACATGTTATAAAGCAATAATACTGCAGCAGCATGAGAGAAGATAGCTTTAAGCAATAATACTGCGGTTAAATAGGGCAGTGTTAAGCAACCTTTTTCCACTCACGGCACAATTTTTTTTTTAAAACTATGCGGCAATCCTAAGCTAATTCGTACATTATCGCAGGTTTGTCCATGAATGTATTCTATTATTTTTTTTACTTCAGCATATATACTTGTACTTATATAGTGGGATACCTCTGTGTGACACACTGGTTGTAGAGCACTGGTGTAGGGAGCACATAGGGTTCAGCAATAATATTGCATACATAATGTAATATGTGGCAAACGAAACGTAACATGTGACATGAAATGTAAAATCTCACATAAACATTGAAAGATTGACACGCGCCCGACACTAGCCCGTGACATTATTAAATTTCATATGTGACATTTTAAATAAGTAATGCAATCTATTGTATGTTTAACTGGGAACGTAGCATATTGATGGACCGTTGACATACCTATTGACATCTTGAAGCAAAGATCATGAAAGGTAGGAAATATCTGATGAGATAGCTAACTTACAGCATGACACGAGTAGCATAAGCTAACATAGTTTTCCTGCTTACATATTGTTACTATGTACACCAAGTCATGTCTATAGTAACATGCACATATGATAACCTCAAGTCATTCAGTGACATGCACACATGATAGCCTCAAGTCATTCAGTAACATGTACACATGATAGCCTCAAATCATTCAGAGACATGTACACATGATAACCTCAAGTCATTCAATAACATGTATTCATGATAACCTCAAGTCATTCAGTGACATGCACACATAATAACCCCATGTCATAGTTTGACAATAATTTAGACCGACTGTACATTAGCCCGCAGAAGAAAAAAACATTGCATATAGTAGCGAATGATATACAGTATATTGCATATAGTAGCAAATGATATACAGTATATTGCATATAATAGCTAATGGTATTCAGTATATTGCATTCAGTAGCTAATGATATTTAGTATGTGGATACAAGCGGTCAACGGTCTTTCCAGATAATAATGGGCCCTCACACCTTCACCAATTGGGGACTTTCTGATCACACCCACTCACCTAGATAAATTATTTTATAGCCAGTTACTATACCCGACGCTGGGTAGGGCCCAGCTAATTGCGTCATACTGCGGCGACCCAGAAGCAGACGATAATAGTTAAAATTATATTACATAAAAACCCACTAATTACGACAACATTACATGAAGGGGGAACACACAACCAGACATTGGTGACAACTCAAAAGACTTTCAAGCGCCAACCCGGCAAAGAAAAAAAAAACAAAACCGCAATGAACGTGGACTATTTGAGCCAGGGGCAAGTCAACCTTTAAGTTCAAACCAAATATTTCTCCAGACTCCAACTGAAGACTAGTAAAATATTCTTGCTTGGCTAAGGTAAGTTTTTTTTTTTTAATGGTGTCACTGTTTGGTATCTTTATTTCATTTCTTTTTTTTTAAATAAATAAGCAGAAATTGTTTATAAATTGTAGTTTAATGAGATCGCTGATATAATCTTTTCTATTTTATTACAATACAAAAATATATTATTTTAATTTGAAACTGACCTATATGTAATAGTACTAGTATATTTAAAGATGTGTGACGACCACATTTTCTAAAATGTTATTAAAAATAATTAACATTTTTGTCTTTTATCTCTAAAATTGACAGAATTTGTACTCTTTTTTTTTATTTTAATTTATTATTGTTGCTATTACTTGCGGTGTGTGTGTGTGTGAAGTCCCTGTTAGGATGAGATGAAATCTCTAAGATCCTATAAACCACTGAAAAAATCGAGCGCTTTGCCACACGATTCCCCCCCCCCCCCACTTGCGGTAGCGTACTTTATTTAATTGTGAAGTTTAATCTATGTATAAACACTGTGGGGAGGGGTCATGGAGGGAGGTGAAATCTGTGTGAGTTAATAAACGATTCATCAAATAGTTCTTAACATGCCTTGTAAAGACATTCAAATATAAATCGTAACTCCCCCCTTCTCCTGAACTACAACAAACAAAGATACCCCCCACTCCCTTTCCCCATTGTTTTAAACAAATCAACCCAGTGAAGCCAGTCGCATCAACCCCCCCCCCTCCATTCCCTTGCATTTCAGACAATTTATATTGTGATGTTTATTAATGGCGTTGCTTGAACAGTTGTTGATTATTTCTGACACATCGAGTCATTTTAAAAAAAAATCTGCATCTACTCTCCCCCTCCCCCCCTACCCCCTCCCCCCATCCATGTCTGTATAAAGTCGGTTAAAAAGAAATCCGATGCAATGTACGGACAAGTTCACTGTCCTCTGTCGTCATCATAGTTACCGCTCATCATTAGGACTACCTGTACACATTCGTTGTGTGCCAGCTACACGTGTGGATTATTTCGTGGTACACACACTCGCTGTGTCAGCTGAAAAGGTGGATTATGTCGTTTTAATCTGGTACACATTCCGAGTGAACCTGTGTGTGTGTGTGTGTGTCAGCTACACAGGTGTCTGGTCACCTGTACACACATCAGTGAGCGTTTGATCTCTGACCCCAGTTACAAGGTAAGTTCACTTGTCTTTCGGATTTTAAATCAACATTTCAGGACAACTCTGTTCCTCACTATACATATGTCGTCTACTAATACCGTGGTTGTGTCTTGACGTGTGTCTTGACATGTGTCTCGACGTTTGTCTCAACCTGTGTCTTGACGTGTGTCTTGACATGTGTCATACCATCGCAATAAAATAATTATTAAATTTTATCGACATTCTAGTGAACATCAGCATCATGAAATAGAATATATGACAGTCTTTGATGTATGCATGTACTTAACGTATTATATGGCAGCATATGTGATGAACTTTGATATACAGTCAATTCTCAATATTGTGTGGAATATTTTCAATGCGAATTCCAAGAAATGCATTTCTGTGTTTTATAAATATAATATTTTGTACAAACAAATAGGCTTACAAAATGACTTTTTAAATGAAATGCACTTAAAGGCTGTCACTGAATTTGGTTTATTTCATGTATTAGGTTCGTGTTTCTATAGCTCCACTTTGGTTACTATTAACCTTTTTAGTACACTAATATTTTTTGTGTTTTTTTTTGTTGTCTTTAATGCATGTGGGTCAAATTATAAGTTGAGACTGTTTTTGACCTACATAAAGTAAAGACATTCCAAAAGACATGCACACATGTAGAGACATTCCAATAGACATGCACACAGGTAAAGACATTCCAATAGACATGCACACAAGAAGTTATTGAATATTTAAATGTAGTATTATATTTTTTAAAAATGATATATTGCGGAAATTATTTTACATAGGATTCAATGGGAGTTTGTTGTGGCTTTACAGGAAGCGATCAACTATGCGGGTGAACTTACAAATCGTCTATATAAATTCAACTAAACATACACAAATGTAAATAGTGATTCTAATGTGGTCATATATTTTTTTTATTAAAAGCAGAGACAATATTACATATGATTCAATGGGAGTTTTTCTTTCATATATATATATATAAATGTGTGTGTGTCCGTGTGTGTATGTATATACATTATTTTAAATTGAATGAATAGTAACACCATATATGATGGTCAGGTGCTCCACCAACCTTAACGCTCTCGATACACTAAAGCTATTTTTAAAACTCGTCTAGCACCGGTAATAGAAAAATTCAAGGGTCTCTTATACAGCTATACAGATAGGAGGTTGCCCTAAATATTGTTAAAAGACATTATCAGGGGGGGGGGGAAGGGTAATTTCTCTAATTTTTGTTTGCGTTCTATGATATGTTCAAGGACTCATGTAGACATAAAGTAATATTATACAAACGTAAATGTATGTTTTTATTTCAAAAAAAAAGAAATTGAACGTTACTTGTGCATTTTAGTGTACTTTTAGTTTTATTTGGTTTTATTGAGCACACTATCTTACTATTTGTGTCATTATTTGAACTTTTGTTCTAAGTCAATATAAACTAATTATTTGAAAAACAGGTAGATGTATTTTATTTACGTTTTTAAAGGTATTGGAGTTGTTTTACTTTCCTTGGAATATATAGTCAATTCTATTTATTAAAAAAATCAACCACTTATTTTAAAGAAAATGTCGATTTTGTAAGTTCTATGGCTTAATTAGTCACCATTAGGGCTTAACAAGTGCAGGATTTTATTATTGAATTACATTGTCTACCTGAGCTATTAAATTACAAGTTATAGTTATGTAAAGCATAAAGAATAACCAAGAACATCTAGGAAGCCCAATTGTTTTTGCTGATTTTAAAAATGAAAGTTGGCATGTTTAGATTTCAAAACATATTTAGATTGTTTTTAAGTCGAAAAATAAATATGATTGAAATCGAATAATTAAAAAAACATAATTAACCATTTTAGCTATTTAAATGTGGAAGTTTGAGAAAAAAAATTGTTCCATTTTCGGAACATCTTTTTCATGTTTTTATGTTGTACACTGACTTGTATTACAGATAAATGCAGTGTTTTCTAATTGTGCAAGTACAGTTAGTACACAGCTTAGTCTAATTACACATGTATACAGTGTATTCTAGTGCACAATGTATTTAATTTGATTTAGAATTTTAAAAAAATGTTTTTTCTTTGAAAATCGAAACCTAACCTTAAAGAAAGTACATGTCACAGAAAGTACATGTCACAGAAAGTACATGTCACAGAATGCACATGTCACAGAAAGTACATGTCACAGAAAGTACATGTCACAGAAAGTACATGTCACAGAAAGTACATGTCACAGAATGCACATGTCACAGAATGCACATGTCACAGAAAGTACATGTCACAGAAAGTACATGTCACAGAATGTACATGTCACAGAATGTACATGTCACAGAATGCACATGTCACAGAAAGTACATGTCACAGAAAGTACATGTCACAGAAAGTACATGTCACAGAATGTACATGTCACAGAAAGTACATGTCACAGAAAGTACATGTCACAGAATGTAAATTATACAGAATGCGGATCGTCTATTTAAGTTGACATTACCAGAAGCCGCCATGTCTGAATTATTTAGTTATTATTGAATTTATTATTTAGTTGCGACACTATTAAAAAATAAAATAATACAAAGTGTTGCATTTTAAAAAGTAAATATTACAGGGGAAACGGCCATTTTTGATAGTGTCTACTGTATCATAGGTTTACTATCCAGACCAACAGTCCTGATAAACATTTGATTTATTGTATAGTCAGAAAGACAAAGTAATAGAAAATACTTTTGCGTTTGAATATGTATTGTTTATAATTAAACATAATGTTAAGTGTTTATTATTACAAATAGAATTTTTCTGAAAATCTATTCCAACTTTGCAATTGAATTTATTATTTAAATTTCTTTTCTG
The DNA here is from genome assembly GCA_021962125.1 of Bulinus truncatus. NCBI lineage: Eukaryota > Metazoa > Mollusca > Gastropoda > Planorbidae > Bulinus > Bulinus truncatus. The sequence goes on along the minus strand of JAGDYQ010000304.1, from coordinate 798,458 downwards.
GGGTTAACTGTAAATTTCCCCAATACTGAGATATTTATAAGAGCTTGCACAAAAAAAAATCAATAACATCTCATAGATAAAATGTTATTAATCTAACAGATTTGTAAAATGTTATTAATCTAACAGATTTGTAAAATGTTATTAATCTAACAGATTTGTAAAATGTTATTAATCTAACAGATTTGTAAAATGTTATTAATCTAACAGATTTGTAAAATGTTATTAATCTAACAGATTTGTAAAATGTTATTAATCTAACAGATTTGTAAAATGTTATTAATCTAACAGATTTGTACGATTTATTATATTCAATAGTTCAACAACAATATAAGATCATACAACTCAACCGAACCTGAAGGTCTAATTGTACTGTGACAACTGTCTCATTCATATGTGAAGGTCTAATTGTACCGTGACAACTGTCTCATTCATATGTGAAGGTCTAATTGTACTGTGACAACTGTCTCATTCATATGTGAAGGTCTAATTGTACTGTGACAACTGTCTCATTCATATGTGAAGGTCTAATTGTACTGTGACAACTGTCTCATTCATATGTGAAGGTCTAATTGTACTGTGACAACTGTCTCATTCATATGTGTTTGTATGTCCATCTGTTTGATTTAGTACCCCATCGTACTGTTACACTACCCCCGCCCCATCTCATAAGTAGGGGGGGGGGAGAGAGAGAGAGGGGGGGGAGTAATTAGTGACTTGGTTTTAACCAGATGACGAGCAGCGCCATCTATATCTCACGTCTGCTTTGACTACATCAATCATAGATGCAATACTGAGTTGACTGTGTCACACACACACAGAGAGAGACACACACAGACACACACACACAGACACACACACACATACACACACATATGTGTGTAACTGGTTCATGTATCAGACTTACACACTTGGACACAGTGTTACAGATTTACACACTTGGACACAGTGTTACAGATTTACAGAGTAATGGGGACCACGTGGTTTTACTGAGGTTTTTAGGGGAGGGATGTGAACTGCAGGGAGGCGACTACAGGAGTTTGAATACATGGTAGTAGCCTATATTTGATGGGAGGGTCATGTCAGGTAGGGAGATTAATTGACTGCAGATTGATCGAATGTTGAGTTTATATCCTGTATTAAAGCGGTGAAATAACAATACGTAGACAAAAATCATGGATCACTTGAGTTCATGTCTTCTTTCTGAGGTGGTGGTTATTATACACACTTAGTGATAGCCAGGGTCATGACGTAAAACACCCGGGGGACAGCTTCTGAGGGGCGGGCAAAATTTTACCTTTAAAACAGATTTAAAAAATAAAAATAAAGAATAACTTGAAAGTTATCAATTCTAAATTCTTGTAATCCATTTAAAATTTCTGATGCCATCTATTTATGTAATCTACAATGTTCATGAACTCAATTTAGTTCATTGAAAGAAATCGAAACGATAGTTTTTAGGTAGAAAGAAAAAAAAATGTTTTATGAATGAAATTTTGTAATAAAAAAAAATTAACTAGGAACTTACGGCATTCGCAAATATTTAATAGAGAAGTGAAGTTTTGTGTTTGATAGAAAAGTGAAGTTTTGTGTTTGATAGAAAAGTGAAGTTTTGTGTTTGATAGAAAAGTGAAGTTTTGTGTTTGATAGAAAAGTGAAGTTTTGTGTTTGATAGAAAAGTGAAGTTTTGTATTTGATAGAAAAGTGAAGTTTTGTGTTTGATAGAAAAGTGAAGTTTTGTATTTGATAGAAAAGTGAAGTTTTGTGTTTGATAGAAAAGTGAAGTTTTGTGTTTGATAGAAAAGTGAAGTTTTGTATTTGATAGAAAAGTGAAGTTTTATATTTGTTTAATGAAGAACTGAAGTTTTTTTTTATTTCTTTGATAGAGAACTGAAGTTTTGTTTTTATTCTAATCCAGCCGTTCTCAATCTTTTTCGCAACGGTACCGAAATTATGTCCGCTGATATTTCTCTCACGTACGTTCGCGAATAGATGTACTGATTGTCAGTATGGAATAGATGTACTGATTGTCAGTATGGAATAGATGTACTGATTATCAGCATGCACACCTTTCTAATGTGATACTTTGTCACGTGGTTTGGTGGCGGTCACGTATCCACACTGGCGACCATCATCAAACTCATTGGTTGTTTTAAACGAAAAGTATGTTACTGCGTACCTCTGCATAATCTTTCCCGCACCCCTTGTGGATATGCGTACCACCGGTTGAGAACTGCGGATCTGCTCTGTTAAGCCACACGCAGTGCAGCTATTGCGCAGTGCAGCGTAATGTAAACAAAGGTTATGAGAATAGAGTGTATGGTTGAGTCACGTGATTACTGCAAGAATACTTAACCAATGCTGAAAAAGCAACGGAAGTAAGATATTAGAGTAAAACGGCCATGGATCAGTACAAGTGAAAATGATGATGACATGAAGAATGTTTAAATACAAAATAAAACCTTTAGTGAGGGTGGACAAACTGTGTGACTCGCGAGCCACATTGGGTTCGAATTTGACCGGCGTGCCGACCGACAGCAGAAACTTGTTGAAAAAATAGAAAATTTTGGTTGACGTAACTACGTGATAGGCCATTGCTGTCATTCTGTCTCTGAGTACAGGACCGGATTGAACTTTCAGGGGGGGGGGGGTCGGATGAGTCCCGCTAGTAGTAGTTTTTCCAAGGCTGCTTTATTGTGCAATGAATGGTGCAGCATCTTCGTGTTTTGTGTCATTTTTAAGATGCTACTTAAATCTCTGTCATTTCGCTAACACAATATTTTTATTGTAGTCTGGGTAAGCGTACCATTTACAAAAAAGTCCATATTTAAGACTACAGTGAACCTTTGAGAAATCTAGTGGGATACACGAAGTGTCTGAAATGATGTAGAGACAGAATACAATGTGAATGTGACACAATAGATTAGTAATGGTATAAATGAATGTATAATGAATGTGCTAAATCTTTTTTAACCTGCCCCACAATCCTTCAGAAGTTCGATCTCTCCAATCAAAGACACAAAGGTAATGTAAAGACAATATGATTATTTAAGTTCTTCATTAAATGGAAGATTTTCTGTGGACCAGCAAACTATATTTATAAATATGAAACAACATTTGTGTACTTGCTTATCTGTATATTTCATCAAACAAAATGTTATTAGATAGGTTTTATCTTCAAAAAAAAAAAAAACCTATCACTTAATTACATAATTGCTTTTGAGAACGTGCATGAATCTTTTCTGCTGGCCAGAAAAGTTTTTTTTCGTGGGCCACTAGTAGTCCACGGGTTGTCAAACGTTGCTCTGCACTAAACTTTTAGACATTTAAATGATGTTGTAGCAATGTTTTGGTGTATTGTCAAACTGTTTCCTACATTAATTATGTTGTAGCAATGTTTTGGTGTATTGTCAAACTGTTTCCTACATTAATTATGTTGTAGCAATGTTTTGGTGTATTGTCAAACTGTTTCCTACATTAATTATGTTGTAGCAATGTTTTGGTGTATTGTCAAACTGTTTCCTACATTAATTATGTTGTAGCAATGTTTTGGTGTTTTGTCAAACTGTTTCCTACATTAATTATGTTGTGACAATGTTTTGGTGTATTGTCAAACTGTTTCCTACATTAATTATGTTGTGGCAATGTTTTGGTGTATTGTCAAACTGTTTCCTACATTAATTATGTTGTAGCAATGTTTTGGTGTATTGTCAAACTGTTTCCTACATTAATTATGTTGTGACAATCTTTTGGTGTATTGTCAAACTGTTTCCTACATTAATTATGTTGTAGCAATGTTTTGGTGTATTGTCAAACTGTTTCCTACATTAATTATGTTGTGGCAATGTTTTGGTGTATTGTCAAACTGTTTCCTACATTAATTATGTTGTAGCAATGTTTTGGTGTATTGTCAAACTGTTTCCTACATTAATTATGTTATAGCAATGTTTTGGTGTATTGTCAAACTGTTTCCTACATTAATTATGTTGTGGCAATGTAGCGCAATTCCTTGTAACAGTATGACCTCATTCAGACACCAACTTTATGATTTTCTAAATATCGTGGGTTACTGTAGCCTAAGCACAGCTTTAGGCTGCTTGACCGTCCAAAATGTCATGTCCACCATTAACTAGACAGCCTCCGGCAAAACATCTTCTGTCCAATGGTTCAACCAATGAGGTCTTCCCTACCCCCGTTTTGTTACTTTCGTATGTTTGTAAAGGTTTCAGAGGTTTGAATCTTGTTTAGTAAGTAAGTAAGTAAAGTTCCCTTAGCCCTAACGGGCCATCGGGGCAGATGAAGTGTAGAATACATCTGTTTCTATAACCTCGGCATATGTAGGGATTGTGTGGTTAGCACAACGCCCAGCTGCCCTTACTTCCCCAACTAAAGTCAGGTACCCATTTAAAGCTGGGTGAATCTTGTTTAACATTATTATATTCATGTGCTGAATATTTTATAGGCTGATATATTTTGTTCTTTTCTAAATAGTTTATACAGTTTTACACAACTGCTTCATGTGTATATAATGTTTACAGTTTTATACAACTGCTTCATGTGTATATAATGTTTATAGTTTTATACAACTGCTACATCTGTGTTTATGTTTAAAGTTTTATACAGATACTATATCTGTATTTATGTTTACAATTTGATACAGCTGCTACATTTGTATATAGTATTTACAGCTTCGTATCGTGTCAATCATTATTATCATATATTCCTGTTTATAAGACAAAAGATTTGTTAATACATCAACTTGGTCAGGTGATCCACTGAACACATTTAATGCAATTTAAAACAATTTATACTTACCGTTTATTTATCTGTAACATTTGAAAAACTGAACCCGGCTTCGCTCTCTTTCCCCACCTACTTACAAAACCGGTAAATAAAGGATAAAAGAAACTGTTACTGTTGTGAGCAGTGGCGTAACCAGCAAAAAATGCTGGGGGGGGGGGCTCACATACAGAAAAAAATGCTGGGGTGGGGCTCACATATAGAAAATACAGTTTATATAGTAAAATATGTATGATGATTTGGCCTGGGGGGGTTGCCCCCGCCCCCCGCCACTCCCCCCCCTGGTTGCGCCACTGGTTGTCAGATTTAATTGTAACATAGCAATCAATAATAAATGTTTCAGTTTGTAAGAGTATTGTATGTTGACAAAATATTCTCTATTGTCACCATCATCATTCCATTATCCGATGTAGTCGTTGGGGGAACACATAGGCACATACAAACAAATGTCTCTCCATTGTTGCCCGTCCTGCGCTGCAGTCTTAAATTCATTCATTGGTAGCCCTGTTCATTCTTTTTATATTGTCAACTCAACATTTCCGCAGGCGTTCTCTGCGGCAGCCTCCTTCTTCAGTTCCTTGAAGAATGCCATATTGCGTCACTTGACTGTTGCCATACGACTTTCCTGAGGGTCCGCCATTGTGTATTTTCTCTCAACTGATTCTCTAATTAAAATTGTAATTGTTCGCTGGACAAATATGCATTAGACTCATAGACTATAAACCAATAATAGGACGGTTTTTATGGTGCTTTTCTTTCATCCCCACCGTAGCCGTTAATGCAATGACCATGGAGGCACAACGGGAGACCTTAATCATGACATGAAAATCTAATGGGAGATATAGCGGGGGACCTTAATCATGACATGAAAATCTAATGGGAGATATAGCGGGGGACCTTAATCATGGCATGAAAATCTAATGATCCTCACCAGAGATAGAACCAGTGACCCTCAATTCGAAAGTTGAGCGCTTTACCACACGACCATCCGCACCCTTCCCCCAATACAGCAAGTAGAGAGTTCCATTAGCCTTAAAGAGCCATCGGGGCAGATGAACTGTAGAATTAATCTGTTTCTGGAAAACTTCCCCTGGTCCTCATCAAACCCAGGACTCTCAGGTCGACATCTACACCACTCAGCCTTCCGTCCCACGTAAAACAGCAATAATTATCAATCATTTAAATTAAAACTATAAACAAAGGAAAATTTATTTTGTGTTAAGAACCGCCGTTTCTAAATTTGTTATGTTTATTAATGCAGTGCTTTTGGAATTTCGAAGTTATAATTAATATCGTGAATCCTGTTTACATGTTTGATTAAAAAATACTGACGAAATGATAATTTGCACACGGCGGATTGGTTTATTTTTAAACAAATACTATCATTGTATAAGTTAGCGCTGTGTGACTTTTGAATTACCTCCCGTGGTTTTAAAAGAAAGTAAAGTGAAGGAATACTTTTACCAAATCGATCAATTAAATATTATTTTAAAATATTATAGATGTGATGTCAATATAATATATACATATATATATATATATATATATATATATATATATATATATATATATATATATATATATATATCACAATATCACACGCCAAGTGATTTTCTGTAATTTTGTGTGTACATTTTAAGGCGATTTGTGAAGAACTTTCCGAGTTATGACCAATAGCGTGAATCCTATTTGCAATTTTATTTATATAGATATATGTGTGTATTTGTGTGTGTGTGTGTGTGTGTAATTTGTAAGGTTATATTATGTGGGGTACACGTTCCACAAAATTGACGCATAAAATTTCGCATTAAAAGTCAAGTAAAAGTATAAGTATACATGCCAACATTTCTCAAGTCTCACTACATCAAGTAAATAAAACAAGTGAGCATTAACTCACTACATCAAGTAAATAAAACAAGTGAGCATTAACTCACTACATCAAGTAAATAAAACAAGTGAGCATTAACTCACTACATCAAGTAAATAAAACAAGTGAGCATTAACTCACTACATCAAGTAAATAAAACAAGTGAACATTAACTCACTACATCAAATGAATAAAACAAGTGAGCATTAACTCACTACATCAAGTAAATAAAACAAGTGAGCATTAACTCACTACATCAAGTAAATAAAACAAGTGAGCATTAACTCACTACATCAAGTAAATAAAACAAGTGAGCATTAACTCACTACATCAAGTAAATAAAACAAGTGAGCATTAACTCACTACATCAAGTAAATAAAACAAGTGAGCATTAACTCACTACATCAAGTAAATAAAACAAGTGAGCATTAACTCACTACATCATTTGCAAATAAAACAAGTGAGCATTAACTCACTACATCAAGTAATTAAACAAGTGAGCATTAACTCACTACATCAAGTAATAAACAAGTGAGCATTAACTCACTACATCAAGTAAATAAAACAAGTGAGCATTAACTCACTACATCAAGTAAATAAAACAAGTGAGCATTAACTCACTACACCAAGTAAAATAAAACAAGTGAGCATTAACTCACTACATCAAGTAAATAAAACAAGTGAGCATTAACTCACTACATCAAGTAAATAAAACAAGTGAGCATTAACTCACTACATCAAGTAAATAAAACAAGTGAGCATTAACTCACTACATCAAGTAAATTAAACAAGTGAGCATTAACTCACTACATCAAGTGAATAAAACAAGTGAGCATTAACTCACTACATCAAGTGAATAAAACAAGTGAGCATTAACTCACTACATCAAGTGAATAAAACAAGTGAACATTAATTCACTACATCAAGTAAATAAAACAAGTGAGCATTAACTCACTACATCAAGTAAATAAAACAAGTGAGCATTAAAGAAAGAACGCACGCGTTTTTTTTCCTTTTGTGCAGACTGAAAGAACATTATTGTTTTCAAACAAATGACTTTCAATTGCGTCATAATCTTTCATATACAATATTTAACTTTATTTTCGTGTATTTTTCCTGATTTAAAAAACCAGTTTCATGGGTTTTCTTTTTGTTAGATCCTCCAATCCACATCACTAAGAGCTCTATTCATTCTAACATCTCTTGATATGATGCCAATTTGGCATTTAATGTTGTACCAGAAAAAACACATTTTCTATTGGGGCTTCATTTTTATTAATGGTTCTAACTGGATTCTCTTAAATTAAATAAAAACGCTCTGCGTTAGTTCCAGACATGATGAGACTGACCCCTCTACAGAAAATTTGCTCGCTGATTCCAGTCATCAAGAGGACTTCTCCACAGATGAACTATGGCTGGCAACTTTCGGGAATACCGGCATAATGCAGTTGTAGCGTGTGACGTATTATGCTGCTATTCACGAGATGAAACTGGCCAGTTACTACCAAGACGACAAGAGCGATTTGACCCACTGAGGTGTATATTATAGACATGCCATCATTCAACTTGTTAGTAAAATGTAGCACATAATGAATTTATTGTATTAATACCCTTCGGCGTTATATAAATTCTAACAAAGTACCCGATGTTGCCTGGTAAGTCGGGAGAAACAAACGTGACACTTGAAAAATTTCTAACACCATTAGGTAAAGATGTATGGGTGCTAATTTATGCCATCTACCAGGAATCTACCTGATATGTCATCTACCTAATGCGCAGAAATGACCTACATTTCTTACGTCACAAAATACGCTTTACTCGTCAACGCTAATAACTTAGGATTTTTGTTTAAACAGTAATTAATTCTCTCAATGTTAAAATCAAAACGAAGCATTAAAAAAAAAGCTTTTATAAAAATGCACTGAAAAGTAAAAAGTAAATTACTTCATTATGCCATTTTGCAGCACAGATGCAAGTTGGTGTGGCACGATACAGCACTCGCGCGCACGTTCAATGCGGCTTCTTACTTTCTTTCTTAATTTCTTACTTACACTCTCTCTCTCTCTCTCTCTCTCTCTCTCTCTCTCTCTCTCACTCTCTCTCTCTCTCTCTCTCTCTCTATATATATATATATATATATATATATATATATATATATATATATATTGTAAATGATGTTATTGTATGAGCTGGTTAATAATGAAAACTCAATTCATGTCCATGGTTCATATGATTTATCGACGACACAATAATATAAATAAACAGAATAAATCCAATGAATAATACTTGTTAACAATGAACTTAACTGATCAACTAAAACTTCTGATATGTACTCAGATACCCTTTTAATACTCAACTGAACTTCTGAACTCAAATAACTTCACTGACTCGATTGACTCAACTCTCCTCTTTCTCAACTGAACATCGTCTTTATATAATTTCCTTCCATCCAACTCGAACATTCCACATCGCTCTGTCTCTCACTCATTTAGTCAATACAATTTACAAATAAACAGCATATTTATTTTCTATAAATATCTAGAATAATAAACAACATATTTATTTTCTATAAACATCTCGAACCATGACCCTGTGACCACATGTTGACCTGGTTGGCCAAGCTCCAAAGACACACACACACCTGTGTGCGTAGTACTCATAACTATACCATGACATATATATATATATATATATATATATATATATATATATATATATTTATTTATTTATTTATTTATTTATGTGTGTGTCTTGTGCCAGAAATATGAAGATCGTTTAAATTGTTTATATATTTCAGAAAATCACAACTTAGAAATCATTTCAAGGTGCGACACATTGACTCAAGTTAAAAAAGAACTGATCCATTTCAATACACAAGTTTAAAAATTAATTTCAAAATGGTAAAATAGTCGGCAACAATCTTTCTCATCTTACCGTTGGTTTTATTATAAAACAATTCTTTCTGTGAGTTTCTCAGTTAGTAAATACTGTGATATAACAACAACAAAAAATAGAGGTGGAGGGAAATGCCCCCTTATTTATGTAAACCATTGATGCCAGTTAATAACTCTTGTGAGATAAATTTATAACGTCCAAATATTCTGGTCTTAATATCTCTTACAACTCATCCCATCACTAATTTAAAGAAGGTAATTTATTATTAAACATTATAAGTATTCATCAACAACTTGTATGATTGACACACGAAACTAGTTATCCATATTAGCTCTCAAGTTTTTTTTTATTAGCGCATTTTCGAGAAGTCGAATGCGCTATTGTTTCAGTTTTGTCCGTCTGTCCGTCCGTTTGTCATCACCCTAGATCTCAGCAAACATAAGTCCTAGACCCATGATGAATATACTTTTTTTGTAGGGCTTGGCCTGCCATTCCTGCATCAAAAGTCCATTTCGCGATCTGACCTCTTGTAGTGGCAGTTCGACCTCCTGGAAGTGTCATATGACTCATAAGAGAAAATATTTTTTTTTTCAAATATAAAGAAACGTCTTTTTAATATTTTTTTTTCCAGATATATGCATTACACAATTGAATTTATAAACATTTCCAAAATTTACAAATATTTACTGAAAGCTAACATACGTACTGATACATAACACGAAAATGCGCTAACACGTCCTGTGTCCAGAATGGAACAGGCTTAAGATGCTGGTTTTATTTATGACGAATTCTGTGTGTTTTTCTTTATGACCCTAAGACAGTGCTCCACAACCGTTGTGCGCGAGGCGGTGCTAGGTGTGTTGCGAGACGGTGCTAGGTGTGCCGCGAGACGGTGCTAGGTGTGCCTCGAGATGGTGCTTGGTGTGCCTAGGAAAAAACTGAATATTTAAAGTTTTTGTCGAGTCATTTACATCGTTTTCTTTCAGACGATTACATAGCTTTCAGACGATTACATAGCTTTCAGACGATTACATATCTTACAGAAGATTACATAGCTTTCTGCAACATTACAACAGTGGATTAAGGGTCGCCCATTAATTACGTCAACACATTTTAGCACATAATATACCCCCACCCCTTTTACCGATGTACATCATTCTTAAGGTTCTTTGTTCTGCAAGGAAGTTTTTTTCCTCCAATGGAACTTTAGGCTGCAGTGGGAATTGGCAAGGACACATATCACCTTTTTCTGGTGCTGCTGCAGCTGTTGTAAAAAGTATGGTTGAGTATTTTGTCAAAAACACAATCAGCACAGACACGTTTCTGGTTATTAACTGCGATGGTACAGCAAGCAATACAGGTTCCAAAGGTGGCGTGATACGGCTTATAGAAGGAAAATTGAATACGCCTGTTCAATGGCTAGTATGTCAGTTGCGTATGAGTTGCCACTTCGGCATTTAATCAAACACCTCGATGGTCCAACAACTGGTCCTTGCAGATTATTAGGTTCTACTGGAGTTGCAATTCAGAGTTGTGAAACTCTCCCACCTGTTTCTTTCAAGAGGATAGATGCTGACTTCCCGGAAATGCGATGATTTAAGCACAGATGAAGCATATCTTCTGGAAATCTGTCAAACTGTAATTAGAGGCAACTGTTCCAATGATCTTGCTGGCCGCGATCCTGACGAATTCTCTCATGCACGCTGGTTGACAAAGACGAACAGAATACTTCATTTGTATATTGCAACGATGTCTCAGTCATTTGAGCTACAAGAACTTTCAACTTATATTGTGAGGGTTTATGGCTCTGTTTGGTTTGACATTAAAACAAAACCGTCGTGCAAAGATGGTGACAGGCACTTTTTGAAGACCATCTTCTTGTCACGTTATTGTCTCCTGCCTTAAGAAAAATCGACGATCCTGACTTATTGTAAATTGTTAAATTGTTAATTCATAAACATAATTTAGTTCAGCAGTTCATATTTGCACATTAACATTACGAATATCACTTTTGAGACCAGCCCCGTAGCGTGAAAATTCTACAGCAGGGACCAGGCATTCTACAGCAGGGGGCCAGGCATTCTACAACAGGGGCCAGGTAATAGCAGGGGGGTCAGGTAATACATTTTACTAAGTAGAGCAAATAAGCAGAGGGGGCCAGACAAAACGCAGGGGGGGCCCGGCCCCCTGGCCCCCCGCACGCTACGGGCCTGATTGAGACGTTGATTTCCTTCAAAATCGTTATGTTTTAAAGTTTGTATCCTTTAAAATCCGAAGGCCTTTGGGGCACCGGTAAACGTTACACTACATAAAAGATATTTTAGGCCATAACTACTTAGACCATTTGGCAACCATTTTGAGCTATTATAAAAAATGAAAAAAAAAATTGTTTCATTCCACCCCAATGTCCAGTGATGTGTTAAGTGATACGTCCAGTGATATGTCCAGTGATGTGTCTAGTGATATGTCCAGTGATGTGTCCAGTGATGTGTCTAGTGATATGTCCTGTGATATGTCCAGTGATATGTCCAGTGATATGTCCAGTGATATGTCCTGTGATATGTCCTGTGATATGTCCTGTGATATGTCCTGTGATATGTCCAGTGATGTGTCCAGTGATGTGTCCAGTGATGTGTCTAGTGATATGCCCAGTGATATGTCCAGTGATGTGTCCAGTGATGTGTCCAGTGATATGTCCAGTGATACTGCATTAGGCGGTTATTAGTTTCAGTGATGGACCAAAAACACAGTGAAGTTTTAACAAAAGGAATTCTTGAAAGAAAATTAAACATTGAATTCAAAACGTGAAACTCATAAAACTCAGAGTCTTAACGTCGATTTATTTTGTTTGAATAAAATTTGGTTGAGGAAACCAGTCATGATCATTCAAGGCCGTAGCCGGGGGGGGGCTAGGGTGGCTGCAGCCCCCCCCCAATTAATTATAAAAATCAAATTCTATTATAAAATATACTTCTTTATCATTGTGTTCCAATTTTTTCTTATATAGAACTCTCCGCACAGCACCCCCCCCCCCCAAAAAAAAATCCTGCCTACGGCCTTGTGATCATTTTACACTTCCGTGAGTTGACTTTTTCGAATAATGCTACTAGAAGGAAAATTTGAGCTACATCAGACACCAGTATGTTGTTATTATATCCGAACCCTGACATCATATGTAAAATCTTGGAGACAGTCATATGATAGGTAAACTTGTATGTATGTCTGAATCAACATATCCGACAGCATGAATAAGTAATATTTCAGAATGCCAAGTGGACATGTTTTTATAGGATATGATCAGTTAATGGCTTAAAAATAAAAACTATAACTCCGTCAAAATATTAAGACGAGGATAACTAGAAATGATAATGAAGGTACACATGGTAAACACTAAGTAACAGTTGGAAGTGGATTTGGTTGAATTAACACAATGATTTTACTGCGGAAAAAGATTTTTTTTCTAGATTAAAAAATGAGAAATCAGTTTGCTGGTATATTATTGTCTTTAAAAAACAATTATGAAATTACAGACCAGAGAAGAATGACAACAGATTTATTGGGCAACTTTAAAAAAAAAATACCCAATTCACGTAATGAATATTTGTTAACAGAGATTTATTGGGACAAAAAAAGCATCCTCTATCACGTTTTTAAGTTTTTCAAGTAGAATTTCAAAGTATTTTTTTGAGCCAGACATACTGTTATTATTCTTAATAAGACATCATATAAAGTTTAAAGCTGCAATTAATGTTTACACGAATGCACGTTTTAATAACCTATGTATTAATACCTTATATTTTTATTAAGTGTGACGCCAAATTTATATGACAGTTCAAGTGTGACGCGAGTCTAAATAAGGTAACAGATCGCTCAACTAGGTTTTTTTTTTAACTTTCTAGTGCATTCTATTAAAATCATATCTAGTTTTAAAAGTTCATACATTTGTACTTGTCCTGCAGAAATGTAGCCTTTTGAATTAATAGGATCAATGGAATTTATACTTATGCATTTATCGGTATGCAGTAATTAAAACTTAAGAATACATTGGTTCGATATTCCTAAAATGTCGTCAACCCATGCTTTACATATAATAAAGATTTTGCTGCTTTCAAAAAAAATATTCGTTTAATTTTATTAGCGACTCTGTATAGTGACTATTGCATGAGAGAAACTTAAATGATGTTATCCGAGAAAATAGAAATTATTTCTATCTATTAAATAGACTAGGACTATATATATATATATAACTAGAACGTGTTAGCTGCTTGTCCTGTGTACCTGGCATTATATGGCTCACTAGAAAAAAATCATTGAGAAGAAATGTTTTTGTTGGGATAAAGTTTCTAAATTTATTTTCCTAAGTAGCAAACTTAAGGCATCCTACTTTTTGTTTGGGCGTTAATGTTTCACTCATCGGATCCTATACCAGATTAGCAAAGAAAATTATGCTTCATAGAAAACAAATCACAAGGAAAGCACTAGGTCGAAACATAATCTCATCAGACATGAACAAGAATCATAGGCTACTGGGGAATCTTAGTCGACAATTACATGCCTAAAAATGGCGTTTTCTCGGGGAAAGAGGATGTGACGTAAGCTAAAGAACGCTGCCATGATTGCAGCTGTCAAGCCTGCTGCGCATATAGTCAATATATTTACAATTTATTGATGTAGAATTCATACATTGAAACTTGTTTTTGTAAAATAGATAAAACTTACATGAAACATTTATTTCTAGATGTAGCTCTTGATAAGCTGTTATAAATAGTGAACAAAATAAATAGAGATTTAATTCATGTTGTTTTACAAAGTTTTAGTGTCAAGAGTGGTCTTAAGTTACTTATGATATCGAAAGGTTCATCTCACATATTACAATTTATACAGAATAGCATCACTTGTTTAGATCACGTTTCTAGAAACCCGCCATAATTGTTGTATTTGAACTATGATAGCTAATTGTGATACATAAATAAATCATGGTATACTTCTCCTAATAGATCAATGTATATCAAACTTCTCCTAATAGATCAGTGTACATCAAACTTAACTTGACAGTTATGGTGATCCAGGCGTCTATAAATAGCATAGGAAAGTCCCGATAAAAAAAAAGTCGATTTTATTTTCTGCTGATGTTTATAGTGTTAAAATTGTTTATTCATATTACAATATGCCTTACTTTCACTGTCTAATCATTAAATATCTTTTTTAGGCCATGTATTTTGTTTAATAGAGGTTATTGACAGTTGTTTTTTTTTTGCGTTATTCTCAAAATCGCATTTAAAAAAAAAATCTGATACCTTTTCGACACTTTCACAAAAACTACTTAAGATATAAACTTACAATTTTGCATACTTATTCTTAAATCTATTGATGACAGTTTTCCATTCCATTTTTTTTTAAAATATTAAATAGAATTTTTTTATAATTTTTCTTCTTACCCACCCCCCCCCCCCCCCCCCCCAAAAAAAATGTTATCTATTTTCCATTTTTTCTAAAAAAAATTGGACGTTTGTTTGAAACACACTCATTAACATTTGTGCAAAGTTATTTTACGATATCTACAATAGGTTTAAAAAAATGGTTCTTTGAAAATATGTCTTAAAATTGCACCTTTTCACCCCAAAAAGTCACATAGTAGATTTTTCAATATTTTTTAAAATTTTTTTTTATTTCTTTGTTCATTAATTGGTATGTTATATGCATGTGCCGAAAATGGCTAGTGTAGCTTAAAAATAAAAAAAAATAGAAAAAAAAACTTGCAGAAACCTTGCATCGGTGCATGGATCACCTTATTCTTCGAAGTAACTGAACAAATGTAACTCAGTTTTATATTGGCCAGACCGAACTTTTTATTTATATTCTATCATTCAGTGTTTATTGAAATGGACGAAGTTGTTTCAAAATACAACTGTTATTGTATAACAAGATGAGTAGTTTAAATAACGATTGTGTCACCTGAAGATTAAAAAAAAACGTATTTACTTTCGAATTATTTTCCGAAACTTGTACAGTTTTGATTGAAAGGTTTCAGTGTACTTTATGTACACTTGTACAGTTTTGATTGAAAGGTTTCAGTGTACTTTATGTACACTTGTACAGTTTTGATTGAAAGGTTTCAGTGTACTTTATATGTACACTTGTACAGTTTTGATTGAAAGGTTTCAGTGTACTTTATGTACACTCGTACAGTTTTGAGTGAAAGGTATCATTGTACTTTATGTACACTTGTACAGTTTTGATTCAAAGGTTTCAGTGTACTTTATGTACAGTGAAGTACATTGTATGCAAGAAAAAAAATGGAAAATCTAGTTTGTGGAGATTCTGCATTGGGGCTTTAACTATGTAACTATTTCTAGAACTGATAATCAGATTCTATATGTAAGTACTGCAGATACCAAGTGAGTTATCAGCCACTGATTATATGATTTACGTAAAATTGTTCAAACCTAGTACACTTTGTATTTCAGAGATTTCCTGTAACGCAATAAGATGTAATTCTAAAGTATATGTTGTACCTCAGTACGGCAGATGCCGACTATCTGGTCAGAGGCAAGAAATATAGATAATGTAGTTTGTGGAGATCATGGAATAGATCCATTTATCTTTGAAACTTTTAAGGGCTCCAGATATTTTATTTTAATGAAGCACGGAAGATGCCTCCGTCCTTGCGATGTACACAAGCACAAAACAAATGTGAAAAATTGAGTTTAGTGTGGATACGAAAATGGATTTATCAATATTACGTAATGTGGAAAATCATGGAATCAAGAGTTGAACGATATGAGATTTCAAAGTTTTCAAAATAAATTAAGTTCATATTGTGAGTTACCATGTATTTAGACACGATATATGCCTCTTCCCCCACCCCTCCCCCCACCCTCAGGTTATAGTTATTGTTTTAACTAAGAAGTGGGGCAGATGTAGCCTCCAGTCTGCATCAAAAACTGATTAAGAATTTGAAAAATTAATCTCATATTGTGACGTAGTTCAGCAGGGCAGATTCCGCACATCCGGTGGAAGAATGACTTCGGACCAAGCTGGTTCGGTCGATTGATATTTAAGGAAAAAATTGTGTTTTTTGTACTAATTTATCCATTTTATATCATTTGCAAAGGAAAAAGACGATTCCAAACCTGAAAAATTTGGAATTCGAATGATTTCATTAAGATTAAGTTTGTATTCTGAGGTAACACGGCACTCGGCACTAACACACGAAAGGCCACCCCCAACCCCTAGTGGCCGAAGAAAATGTCTCTCACAATAACAGTATCAGAAGTAGAGGACTTTTTAAATAGCGGTGCGTTTTCTTTATGTAATATATATATATATATATATATATATATATATATATATATATATATATATATATCCTATTATATATATATATATATATATATATATATATATATATATATATATCCTACTAATAAAGTGGCTTGTCTTGTAGTCCGTCCGTGTCTTCCGTCTGTGTGGGGAAGCCGATCTATAAATAAACGACCTCCGTAAAAGCCGTCGGTTGCGCATATGGCAGAAGTAAATAAAACAATCACGTGACCAGCGAAAACAAAATTCAAAATGGCGTCTTGCGTTGTTTCGATTCGATATTTCTTTTTGAAAAAATCTACAGTTTTAAATAGTTTCTGTGGTTTTTTTATTATGACATGTTCAAGTCCTAAATATAAAATAATAATAATAATACATAATATCATTCAAATTATTTTAGTTTTTATTACAACAGATAGCATTTTAACGTCGTCAAACGTAAACAATAACTAGGTCACTAGCGAGCGCGTTCGTAAATAAAGTTCTTTTAAAAAGTCATTTTAATATTTTTAAAAAAAAAGAAATTCTGCAAACTTCTATACAAATTAAGTCACTATCTACGTTTGTGAAAACAAAACTTCTGCATCCGAAGGTACACATTTTTTATCAATTTAAATTTATACTATTTGTAAATATTACATTGCTAATATAAAGGTGGGAGATATATCACAGGGTATTCCCCGTGACAGTGCACCAAATGGATGATCATGTGGAACGGAAGTGAGACGTAAAACGTAATTTTTGAAGGCACATTAGGAAGGTGGCATAACTCAGCACCTAATTTACCTAATTAAATTAATTACAATAATTAAATTGATTAGGAAGGGGTTTCACATTACACCTAGATTTCCCGGGCAACGCCGGGCTTAATATCTAATATATATATATATATATATATATATATATATATATATATATATATATATATATATATATACTAGCTGTACCCTGCAAAACTTTTGCATCGAGTTATATTCCCTTAGGTTTGATCATTAGGCTAAGTTATTTTTGGTTTCGGACAGATCCGATTTTTTCTTGTTATTACAACTTAAAGATGAAATATATTGTAGAAATACAAACAACAAACAAACAAAAAATATTTAAATGTAATCATTTCATATTTTGGCCTTTGGGTTTCATGTTTAAAAACCGCAGAAACAATTCAAAACTGTATATTTAAAAAAAAACAAACATATATAATCGAGAAGCCGGCATTACGCCATTTTGTATTCTTGATTTCTGCTTTCGATATAACGCAGAAGCGATACCGCTATTATTAAATTACTAGCTGCACCCTGCAAAACCTTAGCATAGAGTTACATCCCCTTATGCTTGATCGGTAGGCTAGGTTATTTTTTGGTTTCGGGCAGATCCGATTTTTTCACGATTGTATTTTAAACTGGAATACTGTTGTATTAATTCTTTACTTTCGATTTAATGCACACTGGAAATGAGTATTATATATATATATATATATATATATATATTTATATATATATATATATATATATATATATATATATTATGTATAGGTCAGTTCATATAGGTCATCATATTTATTCGGCAATTAAAAATTAATTTCGTTTAATAGGTATTTATTACACAATTTTTTTTTATTGTTCTATGAATGGAGTTGGATGAACTATTTAGTACAGAATACATATCTGGTTTAACTTTCTCATGTCATACGTTACAATTGACATATGGCGTCTACCTTTTTATTATTACACAATAATACAGCAACTAGTAAAACTGTTCATTGATAAATGATTGTATTTTTACTTCATCGGATACTACAGATGCCGGATACTCCATTGTTTGGCAGCTTGATACAACTTTTTAAATATCTTGAACTCATTTAGGAATGTTTTCATACACATCACTTCTATATATTACTAAAACAGACATCTCTAGTACAGACACGGCTGTTAAGATGTTTTCCTGTTGTATTTGCCAATAAGATCAATGACTAAATAGTCAAATAAATGAACCGTGACGCTGTATCATGCCGGACGGTAGTGACAGTTGGACCACGTCCAGTGCTGGAGATGGGGGTTTACTTTGTAGGTTCGTACCTTGGACACGTCTGTCAGGAGCAGATCAAATAAACCTTTCCGGCCTCAGACGTGACAGAATTTCAACTGGTTCAACTCTACCTGACACCTGTGTGTGTGTGGGGGGGGGCATACTGCGTGTCTGTCTGTGTGAGAGGAAGTCTGTGTATCTGTGTGTCTGTGTGTTTCATGAATGAGATGTATTAGTTGAAGATTAAAGGCAAAAATGAACCCTTAAGTTTTATTTTGATAAATATTTTGGTCTACCCTCTACATGTTATCATTGAATGCTGTTAAGTAGACGTTTTTAAAACAAAATATTTATTGAATTACTTTCTATGAGTGTACATGTCAGTACTCTTTTATATTTTATTTCTAATTCTTAACCCTATGAAATAAATTAATAGTTTAAAAATAATAAAAACTACTGAATCAATGGCAGTGGCGTAGCGAATTTACTCGCGCCCGGGGTAAAATACCTTTTCGAAAACCATATAATATTATTTGTAAAATATACCATTTTGCGCCCCTTTGTGAGTAGCGCCCGGAGCATGATGCCCCCTTCCTCCCCCCTCACTACGCCACTGATCAATGGTAACCAAAAAAACTCATTGAAGAGCCGAATATTTTTCGATAAATATAGGAGGGTGGTAGATGAGTTACAGTTTATGTTAAAACCAGTTCTACTGGGAAGGAGCTGCGCAGCTGTTATGTGCTTCACGCACATATCCGAAGTATCCCAACATTTAATAGGTTTCTGTTGGAAGCTGAAGCTTCATCAAATTATGGTTGTTGACTGTTTTAGATCTGTTTAAACAACATGATTCGAGAGGGAATGTTCGACACCGGTTGTAAGTCATGAGAGCATCACAACTTTTAAAGAAGTTCTTGTAGTCCGTTTTGTAGCTTCACAGACATAACCCCACTGAGGACAAAATCCCAAGTTGATGAAACCCCAAAATGAAAATACCCTATGTTACAGAAAGAATTTAAATCCATTAAACACACACACACACACACACACACACATATATATATATATATATATATATATATATATATATATTAGGGGTGTGCCGGAATCCGGTCCGGAATCCGGTTCCGCCGGATTTTGCACTATCCGGTGAAATCCGGTTCTGCCGGATTTACATGTATCCGGAATAACCGTATTCCGGAATCCGGAAGATACCGGATTTCTGAATTTGCCAGATTTTGTGACTCACCGGATCATAATCTGAAATAAAAGTAATTCTCTTTCCCGAATTCCACACGATCACGATACATTAATCGATTGTTTCGAGCTTTGAGCTTGTTTAATGTTTTGAACATGCCAGAGGCTAGAGTCAGCACCGCAAATAGTGGCCAATCGGCCCAATCCCATACATGATAGTGCGGGGATGAGAAATTATTATTCGTGACGTCATCTTAACCGCATTCACCAATGACGTTGTAACAGAAATAATAAGCAACTGTACTGCCCAAGCGCCTCGCCGCCAGCCCGCCACCTTCATAACAAAATAAATAACAGAAATGAATGGTTTTTGATAAATTCAAGATTTAAGTTATTTAGATTTCTCTGAGAGATGGAAAAGATGTCTTCTTTGTTATTAAATTAAAATGCATCACCCACGAGATTTCCTGTTGAAAAAATAGTTCAAATATGAATATTAAATATTGTAAAATGAAAAATAGAATATTTTTCCATTCTGAAATTTCCGTGAAGAAACACTAATTCTCTAACACTAATTAATATAACAAGTCACTGAGTTGGTAATCTAACCCTAACGTAACGTCTTCCATTAAAATCAATTCCTTCCCAATTTTTTTTTTATTTTTAATTCTATTTTATAATAAAGGCTATTATAATTCTATTTAAACAAGGAATTAAAAGTCAAAGGGGCCGTCCATAAAGTATGTCACGCTATTTTTGACAATTTTTGACCCCCCCCCTCCCCCCTATCACAAAGTGTCACAAATCTCGGGACCCCCCCCCCCCTAAAGTACGTCACACTTTCAAAAAAAAATTGTATTAACAACTAATGAAAATTTAATCGAAAACTTAAAAAAACACTTTATTAAACTGCCTTAAAATATAAATATTAAAAGAACTATCATATTATTATATGACTTTACTATTAGAATAACTAATTGTCAACAGTTATCACAGTTATTCTTTAAAACAGTAACTCAATCAATTGAATTAGAAACAAAATGCAAAAATTAGACTTGACAATTATATAATAAACATCACATATCTGCTACCTTTTCATTTACAATGGGTGAGGTCAACTTTGAGATAATCTTCCGATTATGCATTCTATTGACACAGGATAAGAAGTAGATTAGCGAGACTTGACCTCAACCAGTGATTAAATAATAAAAATGGAAACAAAACAATGCGACTTAAAAAAGGACTAGATTGACAAATTATGTGATCAGCTCTTGTGCTATATTGAATATGTTTATAGTGGACCTGTGAATTATGTTTAATTAAAAAATAATCACTAGACATCATCCATCCATGGTGAAGTGAAGTGTTCATCCATAGTTACGACTAAGATAAATCTTTCCCCATCATCGTTTTCTGGAAGAATAATTGCAGACAGATCAACTTCATCCTCATCTAGCTACTCAACATCCTCTGAATGTGCATTTTCCATTCTGCCAATAATTGCCATGAGTTCTCTTTGCATTGTAGCAGCGATTCTCAAAGGACGGAGGCGTTTTATCTGAGTTGATTCTGGAAAATTTGGGGTTGGCGCATTCTCCTGCGCCCGAGCTCTGTGTTGTCATGTATGTTTATTCAACATTTTTTGTGAGGCAAAGTATAAGTGTCACACTTTGCGAATTCGATCATGTGAGCTGGTCTGCAAAAATGGACGATAAAGTTCATATGGTTGTACTTTTAAAAAATCCTGTTGATCTTGGCATAATGTCATCAAATTTTAAAGTTTGTGCCACAAACAATGAAGAAAATCTATGAGCATCGGCATCTGCCCTTTCTGAAGCTCTGAGTCCATCAGTTCAGGGCTGTTTTAAGGTCATCGTAGGCTCTAGGCACTTTCAAAGTCGTAGGCCCTCCCCATCTTCATTTTAAATATTTTTCAAGAATGCACCCGCACTTACTTGCGATTTGAAATCTAAATAAACTTTGAGGACGTCATATGTGACTATGCTAAGACAAAGAGCCGAAAAGTTAACATACTGAAATTTACAGATCTGCAGAGTGACGTGCTCATCTCACACGGTTATATATAGTTACTTTAATACAAACATTATTACATTTTATTGGCATTCTGGACTTGTTTTCATTTTATGTTCTGGCTTTCGTAGGCCCTTGAAAAGTCCGTAGGCCCTAAGCACAGTGCCTACTGTGCCTAGTTGATACATGATAAAGCTGCTTTGCATCAGTTGTTTGGTTGATTGGGATTGGAGGAGGAAAGAATCTCGAAGGTAAAACGTTGAAATATGAACTCCTAACTAACATGAGGAATTGTGAACAATACATTAAAAAGATATGCATTTAATGCTATTTAAACATAAAACTAATTTTAGTATTTCACAAAATTTTTGAAAATTATTTTTAAAACTATTAAGTTTTACTAAAAAAAATAAATAGTTAAATTAGAAATAAAATAAAAAATATATTTAAAAATGTGACGTCACACTTGGCCTGACCCCCCCTGTCACAAACTGTCACACTTTCTTACACCCCCTCCCCCCCCCCCCCCATGGAGCGTGACGTACTTTATGGACGGCCCCAAATATGCTTTAAAAAAACGCAGTGACTCCGGCACCAGCCAAAACCATTATATTAGGGTATAAGGAACATGACATATATAAATTTTATTTTTTTTTTAGAATTTTTTTTTCAGGATTAGGGTTAGGGTTAGGGATAGGGTTAGGGATAGGGTTAGGGATAGGGTTAGGGATAGGGTTAGGGTTAGGGATAGGGTTAGGGTTAGGGTGTGGAGCAATATTATCTATGGCTGGTACCCGAAGTAAAAAAAATACGGGTTCGGTCGGACCGAACCGTAGCAACTGCCTTAAAAAAATTGACCGTAATTTTAATTCATATTTTGATTTATATTATCGTTCACTCAATTGTTAAAAATGCGTATCATTTTTGAGTAAAAATTAACATTACGTTAGCGGTCTAGTATAAATTTAAAGGTTTTTGGTGATCTCTATGTCACCAAGCCATCTTCGGCGATTCTCGCTTGCGCTATGATCTGTGCTCTTTGGTTTAAACGACGGTATGACGTAGCCGTGCCCGCGGCGCTCAGCTGTGATTGTGTGGCATCACTGGAATGTGTACAATATTTGGCTGTGGACTTGGAGTAACTTAACACTGTTAACAAACTAATAGTCATTAGTTAGTTATCAACATCTTATTCTTACTTCTTTAGGCTTGAATAATGGCTTTGTCAAATGCCAATTGAATTCATTAAAATTTGTTTTTCAATTTTCAAACTTGTAAAGTACAGAAATACAGAATTATTGTTCTCAATTCAATTCAATCTTGTTATTTGTTTTTTTCCAATTAACTATCCATTTCAATACACATCATAAACTATGAACATTTGAACAATAACAATAAGCATCCATCATCCAATGAGCCAATGACTAGACGAGATGAACTCAGATGATGAGTCTGACTTTCTCCTCAGATTCAAAAAAATTAGTGCACTAAATAAAAATTACACTGCCAAGTGGCAAGTGCCAAAGTAATGAAAGTAATAGACTAATAGTAAAGTTGTTTTCCTTTGACCTTGCAGTGAGTTAGAACTTAACAGCGAGTTTAGTTACATATGGATAATAACTTATTATCAATCTGCGTTATATTCTGATTTCAGTGATTTCTAAATAATTTCTATTTTCTAATTTATTTCAAAGTTCTTCACTTCCAACTTCCAATCAGCCAATGTCATTTAGCCATTTAGGTCAACTGTTCAGAAGGCATCCAAACCCTCAGATTTGCCGGTATCTGCAAAGCAGGCTTGCAGAGCCGCCAATTTTTTTCCGGCTCCGGCTCCCATAAATTTGACGGCTCCGGCTCCCTATTAAGATAGTATCACACGAGAAACAAATTTTTGTAATTGCGCAACGCAAACATGCCGCTGATAAAAAGTTATGCAAATTTTGTCGCGTTTACCCCCATAGGAGGCCCGTAGCGTGCGGGGGGGGGGAAGGGGCCGGGGCCCCTGCGTTTTGTCTGGCCCCCTCTGCTTATTTGTTCTACTTAGTAAAATGTATTACCTGCCCCCCTGCTATTGCCTGGCCCCTGCTGTAGAATTTTCACGCTACGGGGCTGCCCCATAGTCAGGAACTTGAAAAATATACGCATGTTGGTTTTACTAAAAACAAACCATTTCAGTGCATCCAGAATTATATCATTATTTTCGACCGAGGTTTCACTAGTCGCCATTTTCATAAGTAATAAAAAGTTATTTCAATGATCAAATTAGCAAATAGTAAAATGATATATTATTTAAAATATTTTAAAGACTTCAGTATTTATATTTATTATTTATAAATTCGAAGTGACTATTCGGACCCGGGTACCAATAAACTCCGACTTTTATTCGGACCCCGTCCTACGTCCTAATAAAGTCTGATTGTTATTCGGGCCCGTGGCAAATATGCACTTAGCTTAGCTATACATAAACTTTATAATTCATTTTTTTTATAATTGTTTGAATTGTATGATTTAATCGTTACTCAGTGTCTAGGGTTCCACTAAGCGGACTCTGTATTATTATTTTTTTGGGTTCCGTCTAATAAAGTTTAAATATAGCTAAGCTTAGTGCATATTTGCCACGGGTCCGAATAACAATCGGATTTTATTTGGACCCGGGTCCGTGTAGCCACAGCCTTATAAATTTATCTACTCTATTTCAGATATTCTGTTTATAATAAAATTGTTAGATACAGAAAGCGACCATTTTGTTATTAGTCTATTACAAATTCGCGGCAGCCTCCTTGCGTGAAAATTTAACAGCAGGGGCCAGGCACTCTACAACAGGGGCTAATCAATAGCGGTGGGGGGGGGGAGGGGAAGGTAATACATTTTACAAAGTAGAACAAATAAGCAGAGGGGGCCATACAAAACACAAGGGGGACTAAGCCCCCCTGGCCCCCACACACGCTACGGGCTTGATTCGCGGTCAAATAATAATACGAAATGACGCGTTCTATTTGTCGTCTTAGTAAAAATTTATTTTAAATGATTGATACAATTATTCTATAAAATAAAACTGTTTTAACTTTATGTATAACAAAATAACATGCCATTAAAAAATTTCGGAGGGTAAACAAGATTTTAAACGAACACAAAACGATTCCCCGCTAAAGATTTCTTGTGGTGATGTGTAACTCTGTTACTGTTGTGGTGTTCATAAAAATAACATTTCAAATTGTATGAGGCAAACAATCAAACAAATTTGGAATTTTAAAGCTTAAAAAAAATAAATTCTGCTGTAAAAAAAAGCCTTTGGGAGCTGTGGAGCCGCCAGATTTTTTCGGCTCCAGCTCCGGCTCCAGCAAAAAGTAGCGGCTCCCGGCTCCTCGGCTCCGGCTCCGCAAGGCTGCTGGAAAGTACCAAATTCCGGAATAATAATCCGGATCCGGTTGGAAAAAACGGATCCGACACACCCCTAATATATATATATATATATATATATATATATATATATATATATATATATTATTAAACAATTTCTTTATGCCGATATAGTGTGATGTCTATCAATGTATGGGATGTATCAATAGAAGGGCTGGGGAGCCGGTGTCGGTGGTGTCGGTAGTTTTTGCCGGTGTCGGTGTTGGCATTTGTACTTTGCCCGGTGTCGTTGTCGACATTTGTATTTTGTGCGGAGTCGGTTCGGTGTCGGCATTTGTACTTGTCCGGAGCCGGTGTCGGCATTTGTATTTTGTCCGGAGTCGGTGTCGGTGTCGGCATTTGTACTTGTCCAGAGTCGGTTCGGTGTCGGCGCAACCCCCCCTCCCTAAAAAAAATACTAGAGCTTTTATTAAATAATCCAGAACAACGTCAGATAGTTCTCGGCAAATCTTTAATTTAAAAGTTTTCTTAAGTTCTTCTTTTCTTTTTAAATAGATAATTGGTAAATCTGTTTATCAACAAATGTATTATTTTCCAAAGCGAGATTCTCTACAGTACAACGACTAGTCAACATTAACAGAATTGTGACTGAAAGCAGATAGGAAGGCTACTGGCTATGTTCACTCTGTTATTCACTTAATCATTGTAAATCATGAGAATTTTTTAGTTTGCATCTGTCTATCAATATCCATATTGGAGAAAGATTACACACAAACCTATTCAAGACTTTTAGAACTTCAAAGAATGATCACACTCTCCACAGCTTGATTTCTCTCAGCCAGAATGAAACATTACCAATCTACGTCACAATGGCACTACATTAAAGTCCAGTCCGTAGTCCGTATCTGGAGCTGTTGAGGCGCCACCCCCCCACCCCCATCACCTATTACAATACAAACATTTTCAATACATATTTCAGGTTTAATTCGGGTGTAAAATAACGATTCCTTCCTCTATTAACTGTTAAGTATGTAGTGTCTTCATACATCTCTCTCTTCTAAAAAATAGGTCTGGAACAATCATCTTTTATCATTGTCTGTAGCCCTTGCCGTGATTTCACTTCAGCATTCTGCGTTCTCTGAATGGCCACTTATAAAATTCCAAGCATCATATGTCTGTACTTTGCAGTGACTTGCTGACTTAGGCAATCGTTAATAATAATCTTGACCAATATTTGAGCATAAGCCTACACATAAATGAGAACTTATTAAAAGTAGCGAATTGGCCGCTTCAGGTTTACTATAAAAATAACATCCCACATACTGTGGCATATCTTGAAATAAACCATATGTAACACTATATATTTTGTATATAATGTTATGGATGTGATGGATACTGTTGTAGACACCAATTTAACGTTGGAATTGTCAACGTTATGATACTATCGTTGTTCCACCAAATGCAATACTTCTTGTTCTTCACTGCTGCTCCAATGTAACGTTATGGATTGAACGTTATGTGTTTGTTGATGTAATGCTGCTCCAGATAACTATACTGCTTTTATATAGCTGCCGATATCATAACACTGGTTTAATTAAGTAGCGTTCAGTCTCGTTGCACTCTCAAACAACACACCAATTAATGAGGCAAAGTTCCACGATTCAATGATATTTATTAAACAATAAGAAAACATATGTAGTATGAACTTTGTGTCCCCGAAAGGATTATATGGAAATACTTTGACACTTAGCATCCTGAGTTCCCGAAAGAATTTTCAGAGATACTTCAATAAAATAGACTTTGACTGTGTACTGTAAAACTCAATAACTTGATAGCTTGTGCCTCTATTATTTCTCCACTAACTTCTCCTCTAACTATCTCTACAACTGGTGTTTTGATGGCCCTATAACTATCGTCGGTCTGTCGATCTGTAGGTATGTCGATCCGTAGATCTCCCGAAATCTGAGTTACATCTTATATTTATGTAATGGTGAATTATCACGTGACCCCAAAGCCCCAGAACTTTTGATTGGCTCCCCAACACCCTTTCTAACTCATCTACATATTAATGACTCTTATTCCAGCCTAGGGATTGGTGCGGCCAAATATTCACTCTGGGCTACTATTCCTTTGTCTGCCTAATTACATATATCGTCACCTACCTCTGGGGGTCATAGACCTGTGATGACAACCTAATTCTACCCTAAGCAAAGATCAACCGCTGGAATTCTAGTTATCAAAACATATGACTGTATCCTGGACCCATGAGTTTTCAATGTTGACTAACCAACTGAACAGTGGTTGTAAAATTGTATGGATCTATCTAAAGCTATTGTTACACTATACAATTTTGTTACTTCAATGTATTCTCTGCAGCTACTCTTGATGTCCATATCTAGTGTTTTTCGTGACCTTTCAATGTTACATGTACAACTGATAACTTTTTTTTTTCATCGTAAAGGACATGCTGCAAAATCGCAGATCAGGTAAATTTATAACCACTGAAGAACCACAATAGGTTCTTAAATTTGATTGAAGGGCTGGACCAAGAGCAGATCACTGGGGTGTTTATAATACTTTATGTGAGCTAACATAAATGTAAATGTTATCAATGTAAATGAAAAAAGGGGAGTGTACTGCGGGTCAAATCAAAACGTTTAACGGGACGTAGATTGCCCTTGTATTGTTTAGAAGCTGAACATTGTTTTCAAGATTACTATTTCGGAGATCCGTCTAGCTCGGCGCTCTGTGCATAATTATTTAAATAAACACATTTAACTGCACAGTTCGGGAATTTTATTTATTTACTTTTGTTATTTAGTAATAACATTACAAATAAGGCCCATACAATGCATGCTGCAACATAAATATACCTTCTTTAAGTTTTTTTTATATATTCATCTATAAAATTAGGTATATTCATGGTGAGGTCGAAAAATAAAAATGCCGACAAACTTGCTTGAAAGAGTAGCTTAGTAAGATACAAAGGCAAGTTTTATTTTGTTCAAACAAAATAAAAGCTACCGGTACCATAGAAGTGATGTGTGTGTTAGTGCAGTAGTCCCTAACTTTTTTCTTGCCGCGGACCGGTCGACATTTGATAATTTTACCGCGGCCCGAGAGGGGTAGGTGTCGCACTATCCTGAGAGAAATACACTACAATAGATAAAAAGTAAATAATTTAATGTTTCTTGGGCGGCCCAGTGCCATTTGATCCACGGACACTAAATGGGTTGTAGAGCCAAGAAGAATAAATATACAATAAGACGAGCATCTTTATATATATAGTATGAGATATATACAGGGAAAAATACACAATTATCTTCCCTTGCCCCCCCCCCGTGTCGGTGTTGGCGGATTGTAGAAAATCGACACCGGTGTCGGTGTCAGTGTCGGCGGATTTTAGAAAACCGACACCGGTGTCGGTGTCGGCAAATATTTTGGCCGACACCCCACCCCTGATCGATAGGAGTGTCATGTCTGTTGTTTGTTTCAACTTTTGTTGAAATATGCGCTAAGTCATCAGATAAAGATATGAGCAATATTTACAGTGAGCTAAGTAAAACTTCCTGTCTCGATTTGAGGATTTGTGTCAATAAATAACATGCATATTTTGTTTCATTTACTCCCTGCGATAAGCTGCTTATTTGTCGTAAACAGTCAACATGTAGAGCTAAAAAAGTGATTGACTTTTAACCATTGTGGGTTGTAGGGCTAAAAAACAAACTTTATCTTTTTGGAGTTCTTAAAAAAAAATTACTTTACTTTTTACATCGTTGGGTTTTGTTCATGAGAAAATTTTTTCCGGAAAAATAAATAACAATACAGAATATGTCATAAACAAACGTATAATTATAGAAAAAACAGTATAGAATATGTCAAAAATATATGTCTTATTGTTGAATTAAGGATAGAGCTACACATTCGTTTGGTGAATAGATGAACAATTAATAATTGTTTATTTTGTATAATGTAACAATCTTTTAATGGAATACAACCGTTTATAACTAAAGTATTTTTATTTCATTATAAAAAAAAAAGTAATAAGAAGGTAGCGTGTTTGCAAAGAAAATACATTGGTTGAAGTATGGTTGAAATTTGTCTTTAATCATCTTCAAATATTGTCATGATAACAATAAAGAATAACTTAAATTTGAGCAAAATTTGTTCATTATGGCTATGTAGTGTAGCGCGGAAGGAACGTAGTATAGATTCAGTTGATATCAATGATAGATATAAAAGCTTTGTTTGGCTTAGTGAATTTATAAAGTAAAATTTAATTAACTTTAACTGTTTTATTTGATTATCCACAATAGCCACCGAGACAGGAAATGTCAATAAATTTCATAGAGATATAACGGTATGGACATACAAAGAAAATATTTTAATAGTTCACACAAATCACAAAAAATTTAAAACTTCCAAAGGTTCCATATAATATTGTGGTAACAATCAAGCAACATTTACTGATCTCTGATATAACTAGGATGCTTTGTTATCATATTTACTATTAATTGTGACGCTGTGCACAAGTAACATGAACTAGTCTCGATTTTCAGCCTCATTATTGTGCACTTTAACACCTGAATAACAGAACACCATTTCGACATAGTGCACTGCGTTCATTTTTTGGCTCGTCTCATGTTTTTTCCACCTAATGGGGGTTAGGATGGTATTACTACCTAGTACAGTTTGAAACACACCTTTTAATCTCATTACACCTTGCATATTTTTTTTTAGTATTCTAGTTTGTACACCCCTTCTAACTTCATTTATATTAGTTCCCTTGTCAACTAGTTCCCTTGTCAACTAGTTCCCTTGTCAACTAGTTCCCTTGTCAACTAGTTCCCTTGTCAACTAGTTCCCTTGTCAACTAGTTCCCTTTTCAACTAGTTCCCTTGTCAACTAGTTCCCTTTCAATTAGTTCCCTTGTCAACTAGTTCCCTTGTCAACTAGTTCCCTTTTCAACTAGGACACTTATGTCAAAACCTTCACAAATCTTTGAGAATTGGTTCAATGAAATCCTCTATGGGTGAATTACTTGCTTCAAACAATGAATACAGAATTTTATATTTGACCATGTATTTTGTCTGGAGTTGAAAGCGACGAGTCTGATTGTAAATGAGGTAAAAATGACTTGGTCTGGGGTGTAACTGATGCAGAAATGAACCAGGTTTAAAATTAATTCAGAATGTATCTAATCAAAAGTGGCGTACATATTTAAAAACATAATTTTTAATCTCTCACTACTCTTTTACAGTGCTCCGCAACCTCTTTTGAACTCGTGGCACACTTTAACTCTTACAATAAATTTGGCGGCACACATGAGAAATATGACATTATTAAAACATGTATTAGTACAAACTGTCAAACAAGCAGTATTTAATCTGAAAACAAACTGTCCAACAAGCAGTATTTCATTTCTGTTCCTACATAGATAATTCTACGATCAATCATTTCTAAATCTATTGGATGTCGTTTTGCCTTTGACATCGTATTATATAAATTTAAACCTTGCATATACAGTTTATTCATGTACTCATGTGTTTCTATTCTCTCATGCGTTCAAGTTTACTACACAATGGCTGTCTTCAACTTGAGACACAATACGTCCAGGTTCTGGTAACAAAAAATGATTTTTTGTTGGAGCTCAAACTTTCCTGCTAGTAGTATTCTTCAACATACAGAAGTGTATATATGTCTTCACATTATTGCATCGCAATGATGAATTTCGACAATTTGCTCTTACACGTACCATACATCTCGCTGTAAGTGCAAATGCTACTTTAATATTTGTGAAATTATCCTATTTTTTCCAGACCACAGAACTTTACCAACTATGTATGAAGCAATATTTGCAAGCTGTAGTGCAACGAATTATTATTTACCTAATGTGTCGATTATAGTTCTTTCAAACATGCTATCAATTTAGAAGAATGGTCATAGTCACAAATAGTGGTTGCTTTTTATTACACTGCAGCAGACGACTTCATAAATTTGCTATTCGCTCAACTGTGATTGGCAGATGGATTTAACGCACCGCCAAAATCCAATTTTATACTTGAAGCGTTATCGCCATTGTCTTTGTCTTATTAAAGGAGGCCATTGGTTATTCTACGCATGGGGCTCAAACAGACCATAATCTGCTCCTGGTGACTGCCATGTTCTTTCACTCCACTCTAATGTATCTGCTCCTGGTGACTGCCATGTTCTTTCACTCCACTCTAATGTACATTTCATACGTCACAAATTACGTTTTACCCATCAACGCTAATAAACAGTAATTAATTCTCTCAATGTTAAAATCAAAACGAAGCATTGAAAAAATGATCCAATTATTTTTTTTTCTCTGCCATTTAGCAGCACATAGGCAGTTGTTGTGGCACGATCCTGCACCCTCGCGAAAGTTCAATTCGACTTCTTACTATCTTTCTAAATCTCTTACTTACACGCTGTTCTTAAATATACGGATATACACAATTTTTGTATAGTGCTCCAATATTCTCTATTTAAATTTTCATGTACAATACAATGCTGGAAAAGGAAAATTATAGCCTGCCCTAATGTATTTGTGTTAAAAAAATATAAAGTTCCTCTAACTCATAAATGTTACATTTTCTAAACATTCTTCTAAACATTCTAAACATTGTTATGTTGGTCGTTTCAACCCCCGATTAAGGGGAAAGAAGCCGTCTAAACGTTTGTTAGTTATATTGTTAAATACAATAATGGAATAAAAAAAAATATAGTCTGTTGTATTTTTCATAATAACACTTTTAATACATTATAGACTTCTAGAATAATGGAAGTATTCTATTTATTGAATTATTAAATTTCTGGGAAAAACAATTCAGGATCAATCGTTTATGTGACTGCTGATTCATACGCCAAAAAACGAGGTCAGCTTTTTTTTGATGAAGCATTGACTTCCTGTATGGTGCCAAACCCGATTCAGAGGGCTCACAGATGCTTGTCGAGGCACCAATGGCTAATGCAGATGCAATTAATCAATACAGAGAAGGAAAGCATCTCGATAGCTGAACATAAACTTGGTTAACTCATGTAAATCAGTCATGTTTAGCCTATATATTTTCTTTTCGTTTCCATGAATGGTTTAGCTACTTCAATTTTAGAACTTGCAGATGCAGTAGTCGGATCAACTGAGCACAATTGAATTAATGTATAGAGCTCATTTTTGTTCATAAAGTTGTCATTGAATGACGTCAGTAATTTCAAAGATTTAAGAAGCGCCATATTTCGATGTTCTATTTCCTGCCAATCTTGGTGCATACAGTGAAGATCAGGGTGAAAGGTTCCATCAAGACATTTGTTCAATGGTTAGTCGATACCAAGGTCAATGGAATGTGAATATGATGGCCGACTACTGCTGGTCATTGAAACGTCATAATCCTGTTGCTGCTCTTAAACAAAATCACTGAAAAGACAATTTACAGAGTGATAGATAATTCACTAGTGAACAACATTTTTGCTACCTGGGATCTATTAAGTGTACTACGACCATTCTGACCTGCTGATTCCAAATATGTCATTGAAAATTGTGTATCACGTCATGTTTTAGAGTTATTGTACCTTATTGATTTACCATTATAACGCTTTATGGTCATTAGACGTACAATGTCAATGCTTCTACATTTCAATACAATAACTACAATTTACATGGAAATATAGAACAGAAGAAGCAACTATACAGTATCATATGTACAAAT
This sequence comes from Bulinus truncatus, assembly GCA_021962125.1. NCBI lineage: Eukaryota > Metazoa > Mollusca > Gastropoda > Planorbidae > Bulinus > Bulinus truncatus. The sequence continues at coordinate 765,233 of JAGDYQ010000304.1, read as the reverse complement.
AACCTCAGGTAATCCTAATACAATGCATTTTGAAGTCACAAATAATTAGACGATGTTGCTTTTCTTTGGTAACCAGTGTCACACTCTCGCTGTAAAAACCAACGGAAATCGACCATCAGGGTGCTGTGATACCTCCCTTGATATCTGTTTTCCATCAGAAATTTGGAATTTGTATTATAATACAAAAAATTACCGTAACTGAAGTTGCAATCCATCACTTCGTTAAAGTAATATTGATGCCTTATTCCTTGCAACCAGTGCACCAGGAAGAAGTGCTTATAATCGCGTGGAACATCGAATGGCTCCATTAAGCAGCGAACTGTCTGGTGTTATATTGCCAAATGAACATTATGGCATTCACTTTGATTCGCAGGGCAGAACAATAAATGAGGACTTCAAGTTTGCAGGTGAAACTTTAGCTGAAATCTGGTCGCATGTGATTGTTGACCAATTTCTAACAGTTGCAGAATATATCAACCCTGAGAAATCTGAATTGGATGCAGCAGGACTGATGTCGAAGAATAAGAATGGTTTGACCATCGTGTTCTCACCAGCCAATACTTCACTCAAATTGTGAAATGTCAGGACATAAAATGTTGCGACAAAGTACGGAGCTCATTTTTCAACGTTTTACCTTCGAGATTATTTCCTCCTCCAAATCCAATCCCAATCAACCAAACAACTGATGGACTCAGAGCTTCAGAAAGAGCAGATGCAGATGTACATACATTCCTTCATTGTTTTTTTGTGGCACAAACTCTCAAATTTGATGACATTATGCCAAGACCAACAGGAGTTTTTAAAGTGCAACCATATGATCTTTATTGTCCATCTTTGCAGACCAGCATACATGATCGAATTTGCAAAGTGTGTCACTTATACTTTGCCTCACAAACAATGTTGAAGAAACATACAGGATAACACAGAGCTCGGGCGCAGGAGAATATAAAAAGTAAAGTTTCCTTAGCCCTAAAGGGCCATCGGGGCAGATGAAGTGTAGAATTCATCTGTTTCTATAACCTAGGCATATGAAGGGATTGTTTGGTTTGCACAATTCCCAGCCGCCTTTACTCCCCCAACATAACGTCAGGTACCCATTTAAAGCTGGGTGGACTTGGGAACTTTCACCAGAACCTGAAAAAGTCCTAAGGTTCTCACTGAGATTCAAATCCGGGACCCTCCGATCGACAGTCAAGCGCTCAATACCACTCGACCACCCGCCTATTAGGAAAATGTGCCAACCCCAAATTTTCTAGAATCAACTCAGATAAAACGCATTCGTCCTTTGAAAATCGCTGCTAGAAGGCAATTATTGACAGAATGGAAAATGCACATTCAGAGGATGTTGAGTGTCTAGATGAGAATGAAGTTGATCTGTCTGCAACTATCCTTCCAGGAAACGATGATGGGGAAATATTTATGTCAGTCTTAACTATGGATGAACACTTCACCATGGATGGATGATGTCTAGTAAATATTTTTTTTTAATTAAACATAATTCACAGGCCCACTATAAACATATTCAATATAGCACCAGAGCTGCTCACATAATTTGTCAATCTAGTCCTTTTTTTAGTCACATTGTTTTGTTTCCATTTTTATTATTTAATCACTGGTTGAGGTCAAGTTTCGCTAATCTACTTCTTATCCTGTGTCAATAGAATGTATAATCGGAAGATTTTCTCAAAGTTCACCTCACCCATTGTAAATGAATAGGTAGCAGATAAATGATGTTTATTATATAATTGTCAATCTAATTTTTGCAATTTTTTTTTTCAAATTCAATTGATTGAGTTACTGTTTCAAAGAATAACTGATACAACTATTGACAATTAGTTATTCTACTATTAAACTCATTTAATAATCTGATAGTTCTTTTAATATTTATATTTTAAGGCAGTTTAATAGTGAAGTGCGATTTAAGTTTTCGATTAAATTTTAATTAGTTCTTAATTTTTAAATTTTTTTTCGAAAGTGTGACGTACTTTAGGGGGGGAGGGGTCCCGAGATTTGTGACACTTTGTGACAGGGGGGAGGGGGGGGTCGAAAATCGTACTTTATGGACGGCCCCTAACTCAAGAACCTGACGTGCTAGAAAAATTCTGATTACACCACTGTAATCAGCATGCCAGAATTAGTCAGAATGACATGTTTTTTCTCATGTAGCAGACCGTATTTTTTTGTTCCCTAGTGTAAGCAATAAATGTAAGTCTGCTTTTAGAAAGCGCTTTGGTTGATAATTTTGTAAATTCAAATAGTTTTCTGCATGATTGAAGTTTCTCCAACGTATATTTTGTTGCTGGTTTATTGACTTTTCCCTTATTTATTAAATGTCAAACTGCAAAAAATATTGACGTGTTACAAAAATGTGGATTATATATTTGGAATCAGCATGAAAAGTTGTGTTAGAAAAATTTATTTACATGTCTGTAGTTTTCACAAAATAAAAATCTGTATATCAGTGTAGAGGAAACCATATATATGTATATATATATATATATATATATATATATATATATATATATATATATATATATATATATATATATATAAACTTTAGTTGATAAAAATATCTGCGTCGATACTTTATTTTTCACTTATCTCTTTTACTTTTAAATGTTATTCTCTAGCGGCAGATCCACTTACTGTACCTCAGGGTCCTCTGGAGTCATCTCACTATTTTCTCAGTTACCTTGTCAACCATGACAACCATCAAAATCTGACGGTGGACAGCAACTCACAACTTTACATCGTTGAAGGCAATGATATGGAGCGCACCATCTGGACTCAAGTTGTTGAAAAATCTGCCCTACCATCTCACATCATATATCATATCATGATCAGTCTATGCTCAGATCATAAGTTACACCTTAGTTAGTGACACTGTTCATAACTTTTTCACTATCTTGCATTCAGGAAACCTGTTTTAAGTCTGTGTTTAAGTGTCATGGCTGAAAACAGTGAAGATGTTAGCCCACTGCTTGAGACATCGCCAACAATTGAACTGACAAAACCAATGATGGCAATAAGTAAGCTTATACATTCATTTGTAATTTTACTATTTATTTCGTTCGATACACACTAAGACCTTTTCATTAAGATATGAATCATTTATCTCGTGGGTGGACTGTCGTAAACAATTGTCATGTGTTTTTCATGCCTATTATATTTAAAAATTCAAGTCTAAATCGTAGTAAACCTGATATCGGGATACTCTTAAAATGTTTATATTATTTCTTAAACTTTGTAATACACTTACATAGATCATAATTGAAGTCATTTTGTGGACAAATAAGCACCTTTATATGAAGGCATACTCAATTGAATGAACCAGAACACAAAATCATTAAGACATACTTACAGTTTATACACACACACATATATACATGAGATATTTCATGAGTTATACAAATTATTAACATGTTTTATCCATTTTCTCATTGTTGTCATATCATCAATGTTTATATGACTGGTTTTATAAAATTGTGATGATTCTAGATTATATTACTAGGCCATGCTCAGCTTTATCAGCAAACTGTATATAGTAGGAACAAGCATGTTTAAAGAATATTCACTGACATTTTCTTATATCACTTCATAGATACAATGTTTAAACTCTTACTTTCAGTTCAGTGGATAGTTTTAATTTGTCTATGCCTGCACATAATGGTACTTTGTAGCACTTGTTAATTAAATCAATTGGATTTTTGAAGAATTTATGCTTCCATGTATTTTTTTTTTCCACTTTTGTAAAATTTTTTATTTGTTTTAATTCATGTATGGGTACAACTTAGTAATTTGTTACTAAAAATGGTTAAAATGATTGGCACCTAGCTATATTTGAGTAAAAAGCAATGATATAGTAAATGTGAAAACTATGGAGTTACATGATGATAATGAGATTTTAAAGTCAATAGCAGCGCAAATTGTATTGAATTAGGACATCAAAAAATGAACTTATTGTCTCATTGTCTTTCACCCGCCATTCAAATTAAAAACTTGGCTACCAAACACAGGTATTAATTAAGAGAACATGATATTTTAGCTAACAACATAAACATCGTTTTATAACGACATAGGCTGTAATCTGACACAACATGTGAATATGATATTGAATCAGTGAAACAAAATACTTGAAAATAAACCAGAGGTTCTCAGCCGCAGAAATAAACCTTAAAGAATGAAAAAAATCTAGGCTAGTTTTTAAAAATCTTTTGCTAGTGCAGCTTGCTGGCCACCAATTTGACATGCCTTTATATATGATTAAAAACTCCATACACTGAAACAACTGTGTTGATAAAATCGACTATGTATGATTCATCAACTTCATACATTGAAACAACTGTGTTGGTAAAATCGACTATGTATGATTCATCAACTTCATACATTGAAACAACTGTGTTGATAAAGTCGACTATGTATGATTCATCAACTTCATACATTGAAACAAATGTGTTGATAAAATTTACTTTTTTAGCACCACGAAAATGTTTATCTCAAAAATTCCTCAGACAAATAAATAGTTAAACTCTTTTGTTCTTTTATTGGTAAATATCATAAATTAAGAAAAGTCCATAAGAAAAAAGTGTTTCTATGACAGACTATGCAGTGAGACAGTGTTGAAGCTTTCCATGGTTTATCATGCAAAATACTTAATTTTAATTTCATTGTTTACATATTTAGACTTAACCTACTGTCATGGTATAGTTATGAGTACTACGCACACAGGTGTGTGTGTGTCTTTGGAGCTTGGCCAACCAGGTCAACATGTGGTCACGGGGTCATGATTCGAGATGTTTATAGAAAATAAATATGTTGTTTATTATTCTAGATATTTATAGAAAATAAATATGTTGTTTATTTGTAAATTGTATTGACTAAATGAGTGAGAGACAGAGCGATGTGGAATGTTCGAGTTGGATGGAAGGAAATTATATAAAGACGATGTACAGCTGAGAAAGAAGAGAGTTGAGTCAATCGAGTCAGTGAAGTTATTTGAGTTCAGAAGTTCAGTTGAGTATTAAGAGAGTATTTGAGTACATATCAGAAGTTTTAGTTGATCAGTTAAGTTCATTGTTAACAAGTATTATTCATTGGATTTATTCTGTTTATTTATATTATTGTGTCGTCAATAAATCATATGAACCATGGACATGAATTGAGTTTTCATTATTAACCAGCTCATACAATAACGATCATTTACATGGTGGCCAGCTACATAGTGAATCCGCCTCCGAAGACACATCAATTTGATTCGTCGCTGGACAGTAAATTGACCTGAATAGAATATACGCACTTAACGTGTGCAGTCAAGTGGAACATTGTTGTAAACAATTCTTACGAAACAGGTCAGAAATTTCATGAACTTTCAAGTTTATTTATAACTGTGCTGGACTGGACTATTTATAGTACAGGAACTGTAGTAAACTGTTTTATTGGAGTTTATTCGAAAACAAAGGAGAAGGTCAAGTAAACAAGGGACATAATTAGTATTAACTTGAGATAATAATTTAATTGAAAATCTTTGTGTATGATTCCAGTGTACTAATTTTTCTTTTATTCATGTTACATGTATTTTTCAAATGAATATTAGACTAGCTAATTTCATTTGTTATTAGGAATTAATTTATTGTCTTTTTGGAGTTACATATACATTTTTGTATTTTTGAGTGAATTTAAGGCTCCACTTAGCCACTAGATTTAAATATTTGTTTAGTGGTATATGTCTAGTTTGTTTATACATTTGTTTGTTAATATTTGTATTCCTCTTGTAACATTCTTTTATCTTGTCCTAGATAATTTCATGGTTCATTGTTTATGTTGTTATTTTGATGTCATTATTATAATATTTTTTATATAGATTTGATAATATTAATATTTTAGTTCGTACATTGGATTGATTGCTACACACTTGAAATCATTGTAAAACAAATTATATAACATGGATGCGGACGCAAATAGATTCCTTGAGCTAGGAAGAGCAATAGGACTGGAAGGAACACAGCTAGCGAAATATGTTCGCGATTGCTTGAATGATGAAAAGGAGCGAATTATGCAAAAAGAAGAAAAAGATCGTTTACGCCAGGAGGAAAAAGAAGAAAAAGATCGTTTACGCCAGGCGGAAAAAGAAGAATTAGACCGCAAACATGAATTTGCATTAAAAATGGCAGAAATTGATGCCATGAAAAGACCTACGATTGATGAGAACTTAACAAAAATGACAACTCAGTCACAAACTTTAAAACATAAAATAAGAATACAACCATTTAGCGGCAAACATGGTGACATGGACAATTTTTTTTCTGTCATGGAGACACAGTTTGCAATAAGCAAAATAGATAAAAAGGATTGGATAATTTATCTTTATGAAGCCATGACCCAAGAAGCACAAGCTGCTTTGAACAATATCAAAGGGGAAGCTGCTAAAGACTATGATGTTGTAAAAAAATATTTACTGCAACATTATAACAAAACAGAGGAACATTACAGGAATAAGTTCCACAATACTTTAATGAATGCTGATGAACATCCGCAAGCATATGTCAACAATTTGGAAAATTATCTCCTTAATTGGTTCAAAATGGCAGAAATTGACCATAATAATGCAAGGCAGACAATTGAGTTAATCTTAGTAGACAAAATTTTGACACACAGCAGCATGCAGCTTTACACTTACATAAAACAGAACAAAGTGCACTGTAAAGAAAAACTCATATCTGCCATGTCTGATTTCAAAGATAGTCATATAGACACACCTTTGTTTAATACAGTGCAAGAAAAATCATGTAATGTCATGCATGCCAATAATAAACAACGATACTCAAATCTACCCGCTAGGATGCCTAAAACATGTTACATATGCCAGAGAGTCCGGCATCTACAATATGACTGTATTTATCGGAAAAGAGGAAATCCATATTCATATAAAAACAGAACAGGAGCATATGGAATCAATTACAGTCCTCCAAGAAACTACTGGCGTGCTGAACGTAACAACTACTACAAGGGGACATATCAAAGAGGTCCAGAAAATGAACAGAAAAACTACCACAATAGATATCAGAGAGGCAAATCGCAGGATGGTAGAAGAAATAGCATGGAAGCACCGGTACGCAGCACCTATCAAAGAAGGATATCACCCAATATAAGTCCTCAAAGATGTCAAACTGAAAGGGGTAGAACTCCACTAAGAAAAGAAAACAAGGAAAACACAGTTGCAACAATATTAGAGGGCAAAGGCACTCTAGTATTCTATCCTTGTTTTGTTAACAATCAGGCTGTATTATGTCTTAGAGACATAGGCTGTACATCTGTAGTGGTTGATGAGAAAATAGTTAAGGAAGAACACTTAACTAATGAAAAAGAAGACATAAGACTGGGAAATGGACAGGTCATAACATGTAGAACCTCCAACATTCATATCGACACGCCATGGATAACTGGACATGTGAAAGCTATAGTAATGCCGTCTCCAGTTACTTCCTTGATAGTGGGAAATATTCCCAATATAAATGACAATAATTCACAAGAAATGTTTCTTAAATGGTTGGAAAAGAAGGATATATATACCCAGCTAGAATTAAAAAACATACAGGAACAGACAACAAAACAGAGCAAAGATTTCACGTGCTCACTACTAAACAATATATCCAACTGGAATGGAACACAGGATATTGGTGATTACATACAAGGATTAGATATAATTGCTGATCAAGAGAATGTTAAAGAACAGCAAAGAGCCCAAATTATGATAAATAAAATGAAAGGGCACAGATTAGCAAAAAATATTGCTCTAAAGAACAATGATAATTATGAATTGATGAGAAATGAACTCATTAAAAAACTAACTACAAAAGCTAATGCTGAACAAACACAAGTTAAACATATAAACGTTGTGACAAGATCGGCATCTGTCAAAGAACAAAATAAAGACAAAACATTTTGATTGTCGGAACTGAGTTCTTTATCTCCATATTTAAATATCAACTCTGATGAGTTAGGTAAATTACAGAGAGACGACACTTCTTTGAAACGATATTTTCAACACTGTGAACAAGGCACTAGTAACAGTCAACAAATCAAATATTATTGCAAAGATGGTATTCTGATGAGAAGGTTCTCAAGTCTAAACAGCGATACAGATCAGATAATAATCCCAACTACTTTGAGAGAAGAAGTACTAAAAACAGCACATTCTGTTCCATTAGCAGGACATATGGGTCCCAAGAAAACATTAAAAAGAATTAGAAATGTATGTTATTGGCCATCAGAGACATCAAATCATTTATCAAGTCATGTTTGTTGTGTCAGAAACACAATAGTATTGGTCCAAAGCATACAGCACCACTCCAACAAATGGATACAACATCAGAGCCATTTAAAAAAATAGCCATTGATATAGTCGGACCATTGTCTGTCATGTCTAACAGAAAACACAGATTTTTACTAACCATCATTGACTTTGCGACCAGATGGATAGAGGCCATACCATTGGTTGATATTACAGCTGAATCAGTATGTACTTACTTATTAAAAGTCTTCACCATATTTGGATTTCCAGAAATCATATTGTCAGACAACGGTACACAATTCCAATCCCATATGACAAGATCGTTTATGCAAATGCTAAAAGTCACACAAACATTTGCAGCCAGATATCGACCACAGGCGAATGGAATGATAGTAAGAGCAAATCAGACAATAAAGACAATGTTAAGAAAGATAATTGAAGAATATGGACAAGAATGGGATAAATATTTACCTCTTGTACTGTTCGCATACAGAGAGATTCCACACGAATCAACTGGTTTCTCGCCGTATGAATTAATGTTTGGAAAAAATCCAAGAGGACCACTTAGACTATTTATAGAGAAGGTATGTCCACAAAATAGAGATGACATGTCGCCACATGAAATAGTCAACAACACCAAAGAAATGATAATCAACGCTAACAAAATAGCAGAGAAGTGCACAATTCAAAACAGTACTAAAAATAGAAACATAAAAAACAAAAATAGATACCTCAGAGAACTCGAAGTTGGTGATAAGGTCTATGTACTTCTACCAGAAAAAGGTCATTTTGGTAACACTTGGCAAGGACCACATAAAATTGTTGAAAAAATTTCAGAAGTTAATTATGTAGTAGAAATAAAAGGGAGAAAACTCACATTCCATATAGATAATTTGAGAAAATAGCCATGAATCCAGAACAAAAAAGAAAAGATTTTAACAGTGTGAATGAAGTAAACATCATTGTAACCGATAATACAAATGTTGATGTACACAGCCAGCATGAGGATGACATGTTTCACAATTTACCATTGGTTGTGCTAGAAGAGAATAATCAGAAGAAACTGATTACATTAGCTGAGGACATACCAGCAGTAGTACAAAAAGAAATTGAAAAACTATGCTTAAAACATAGTAAAATAATTTCTAGTGTTCCAGGAAGAACAGATGTCATCAAACACAGAATACAACTTCAAAATAATAAACCATTGAAACTAAAGCCATATCAAATACCTATTGGGTACAGAGATGCTGTGGAAAAAGAAATTAAACAACTGTTGAATAGAAACATGATCAGACCATCAACATCACCATACGCTTTCCCAATAGTGATAGTAAAGAAGAAGAATGGTGATGCAAGGCTTTGTTGTGATTACAGGCAACTAAACAAAATAACTCAAGTTGATAGACAGCCTGTGCCAAACATAGATGAGCTTGTAAACGATATGGCAAAAGCAAATATTTTTTCTCACTTGGATTTAACCAGAGGATTCTGGCAAATAGAAATGGGATGTCTTCCAAACAATACACTGCTTTTGTGGTTGGCAATGAATATTATGAATGGAATGTCATGCCTTTTGGCCTCATTAACAGCACAGCCACATTCATCAGAATGATGAATAAAATACTTAAGGACATACCAAATATAAGATATTACATAGATGATATTTGTGTGTTTTCAAAAGATTGGAACACTCACATTGAGACATTAAAAAAATTATTTCAAATTCTAAGTGACAACAACCTAACAATGGCACCGGACAAAATACGAATAGGATTCCATGGTATTGATTTCTTGGGATATCACATTGGAGAGGGTATCTTAAGGCCTACAGAGAATATTCTAAAGAAAATATTAGAGATAAGGATACCAAAAAAGAAGAAAGAGGTCAGATCTTTAATAGGACTCTGTAACTTCTATAGAAACTTTATTCCAAACTTTGCTGAAATCGTTGATCCTTTAGTAAGCCTGACAAAAAAGAGAATGAAGGACAATGTTGAATGGAATGAAACTTGTCAGATAGCACTAGAACAAATAAAATCAATTTTCCAATCACCACCAATTTTGTCGCCTATAGATCCAAAAAGACAATTTGTGTTGGCAACAGATGCATCTCGTTATGCATTGGCTGCGTGTTTAATGCAAAGCTACCACAATATCAATAAACCTGTGTTATACTTAAGCAGGAAATTAAGTGAAACAGAGAAGAAATACTCAATTATTGAATTGGAATGTTTGGCATTGGTTTGGGCCATCACTAAACTAAGCAAATACCTGCTTGGTCAAGAATTTGTGGTGTTAGTAGACCATAAACCATTATTGGAATTTAATCATAAAAGTATAAAAAATTCAAAGTTGACTAGATGGTCACTGTTATTGCAGGACTTTTCCTTTCAGATCAAATCCATAAAAGGAGCAAATAACCACATACCAGATATATTATCTAGATTGACCTAAGTTAAAATGACTATTATAAAATATCACATTGTTTATTTTATATCAATCTGATATATGATTACATGTACTTCTTATTTTGATGTTGAATCACAAGATTGTATACATTGTATATGTACATATTTTTGACACTATATATTCACCTAAATTACGTTTAAAAAAAAATGTATGACATTTTTTTAAGGAAAAGGGGGGAGGTGTCATGGTATAGTTATGAGTACTACGCACACAGGTGTGTGTGTGTCTTTGGAGCTTGGCCAACCACGTCAACATGTGGTCACGGGGTCATGATTCGAGATGTTTATAGAAAATAAATATGTTGTTTATTATTCTGGATATTTATAGAAAATAAATATGTTGTTTATTTGTAAATTGTATTGACTAAATGAGTGAGAGACAGAGCGATGTGGAATGTTCGAGTTGGATGGAAGGAAATTATATAAAGACGATGTACAGTTGAGAGAGAAGAGAGTTGAGTCAATCGAGTCAGTGAAGTTATTTGAGTTCAGAAGTTCAGTTGAGTATTAAGAGAGTATTTGAGTACATATCAGAAGTTTTAGTTGATCAGTTAAGTTCATTGTTAACAAGTATTATTCATTGGATTTATTCTGTTTATTTATATTATTGTGTCATATGAACCATGGACATGAACTGAGTTTTCATTATTAACCAGTTCACACCATAACATTCATTTACACCTACCCATCAAATACTTTATTATATTTATAAGTAACATAAAATGAATGTATTTTAGAATCTTTTTAACTCACTAAATTAACATTCATTTATTTATAACTATTTGTCCTCTAGATGTGAACAATAATGCAGGTAAAGTTTCAGGCAACAAACTTCTAATGATCACATCAAGAGCTCATTATGATGTTGATTTTTCAGGTATTAAATAATATACTTTATTAGATTATCAGAGTTTAATACTACAAAAATGACTTACCTAAACATAAAATAAACATATCATATTAAATGTTCACTATTTTACTTCCAAGGCCTATGACTAAAAAGGAAATGTCTAGCTGGGAAACAACTGAAAGATATGCCGTGTTCAAGACAAGAAAATCATGAAAAGTTTTATGACACTGAACATTTTGAGTCATATCAAACATTTTTACCATCTCAATATCGTCAGCCCATAATGAAAAAGTTAATTTTGTCCTTGGCTGATCTCACTGTCAAAATTGAAATACACAATATCTTTAAAACAAGAAAGAACATTTTCCCTGAATTAAAACCAGATGATGTCTTAGTAGGAAGTGGTAAAATAACGGATGTATTTCCATACAAAGGAGATGGTGTGCCTTGCTATTGTTTTGGATGCATTCAAACTGCATCCCCTAAAAAAGCAAGGGGAGAAATTCTAATTTTAACATCTGCAAAAGTTGTAAGCAATGAGGATGAAGTAAAAATGTTCAGGTTGTATTGTTCTACGATAATGGTGTGGACGCAAGTAATTCAGTGATCATCAAAAGTGACAGAATAATTAAGGTAGACAAAGAAAGAGATGTCTGTAAATTTGTGTGTGTTACATGCGATTTGGATCTTATGCACAAATAAGACCAGTTAGGAGATAAATTTGTTTCAAACTGGGAAGAAGCCTTTGATCGGTTTGAATATGTTGATAGCAGTGTTGAGCGTCTGGCTGTCATAGTTTCACATCCTCATGGGTGCAGAAAGCACATTTTAGTAGGCCAGTGGTCAAAATGTTACAATGTAAACAAATGTCTTACAGGTTATAAATACACAACCCCAACTTGTCCTGGTAGCCTTGGAGCTTTTGTGCTCATCCCCAGTTTTGATGATGGTGAAGACATTCAACTTTGTCCACTAATGTATTGGAACTAAGCAGTACAATGTCTCTGTATATAAATATATTAAAACTGCTAAAATAAATTCTTCATATTAATAGCTATTATTACAATATTAGTGTATGTAGTAAATTGATGTCTTCAGTATTGATGCAGCTGATTCTATATTGCAACACCTTGTCTAAATATTTGTTAGGTTTTTGTTTTTGTTTATACATGTATCAGTAGAAATAAGACATTTCAAATCATATTACATGTATTTAAAATTGTTGTATTATTGTTTTGTGCTTGTTCAATTGTAACATTTTTCTTTTTTTGTTTATTTGAAAACGGGTCTTGCTTTTCATTTAAGTATAAGTATTGTATATGTATTGTATATGTATTGTATATGCATTGTATGTGTATTGTATATGTATTGTATGTGTATTGTATATTAAATTTGAGTTTAGCATACCTATATTTGGATGATATTTGTTCTTTAAAAATAATTCTATTAATATGAAAAACAAATTGAAATTAATTAAAATAGCATTAATATTTAATGGTATGATGTATTTCAGTATTCTATATAATACAATTAATATATTATATAACCTGTATAGTGTTGCATCGTGGTTGAATTAATTTTTTTACTTGTAATCCATATCACTAGTACAGACTTGTTCATTATTAAAAAAAAATTGCATAATATTTTAATTTTTTGTTCATTTTTCTATACATGTATTTAGTTGACATGATTACATTTATTCTTTTATGTCAGTTCATTTTTTTTTAACATTGTTAGCTTAGAATTATGTATTATTAAAATAACATGGTGTACCTTGCAACCTGAAGGATAAATTATTTTTACAAATATATTATTCACAAAAAAATTATAAATAAAACTCTATGGGATTTGAAACCCAACAGCTTGTTCCCCAATTGGCCGTTAGAGCACTTTTTAAAATCAAAGTATAAATCTTAACATTATCTAACTTTGTAATTAAGCTAAATATTTACAGCACTATTGAATTAAGAACTAATAATATTATAGCAGAACTTTATTTATATAACATAAATTTTACTTAAATAACTTGTTTTTAATTAGATCGACCATTAAAAATAATGGTAAATAACAAAATTAGTTACAAGGAGTGAAGTTTTATCATATGAGAATTATAGATCATTTCCGTAAAATGATTTTAAAATGCTATCTGTTGTTAAATATAAAAGACAAGAAAATGAGAAGGATAATATTTTATTACATTTACTTACACTACATTTCTGTAATTAAATAATTTCGTCAATTCATCATATCTTTATTTTGTCGCCCTATGGAAGATGACATTTGTTATTTCATTAGTTTTACCGCAACCACGTGGGCCAATGTTCCAAGTATTCAAACATACCTTACCAGGGCAAGTACCAACGTTAATTACAAGGAGTAAAAGTACTCTAGTAGTACTCAAATACACCATCTTTGCAAAGCACTAACTAAAAAGTTCAACTAGTCGACGATGTATGTGATTTGTAAGTCTCATAACTGCAGTTAAGTCTCGTAACTGAGAAGCCCGCATGTAAGCCTCATAACTGAGTGAAGCCCGCATGTAAGCCTCATAACTGATGGAAGCCCGCATGTAAGCCTCATAACTGATAGAAGCCCGCATGTAAGCCTCATAACTGATAGAAGCCTGCAGGTAAGCCTCATAACTGATAGAAGCCTGCAGGTAAGCCTCATAACTGATAGAAGCCTGCAGGTAAGCCTCAAAGTTAGACATTACAAAGAAAAAAACCAATGGTAAGTTGTGGTGGATTCTGGGGCGACAATTACAAGCCAATAACGGAGTTGACAGAATTGTTCTAAGTCAGTATGTTTACAATTCAGATAATTCAGTCTACTCTGTATTTCAAATATTCTGTCTTTTTATCAAGACAGCATCTAATATTAATTTGCATTTTCCTTTAGCGATCTGTAAGAAGTTGTTGGTAAGTGGATAAACACCCCGTCGTGCCTTTGAACTTCTGTCAATATTTTGGTCAGTTTCAATAAATTTGTCCATAATATCTGTTATAGTGGTCAAACTGGTTTTTAGAAACGATGTTGAAAGTTCTTTTCGCTCTTCTTCAAAATCACTACTTCCAATATTGTTGTTTGTGTTCTTCTTGGTCCGCTAATTTCTTGAGCTCATCATTAGAAAGACTTGAGGCTAATACTTCAACACCTTCCACATTTACCTCATCTAAACCGGTTTGTTTCGCTAATTCCACTAATTCTTCCACTATTTCATTCATATCAACGTGCAATTTCTGGGAATCCAACAATTCAAATAAAAGAGTGTTAAACCGAAATAGCTCTAAACGAAACAGCGTTTAATGGAGTCTTTATACAATTTATGTAAGGATACGTTGCTCCTATAAGCCACATCTTATCTTGTACATTTTTACATCCCACCATAGTCGAATGTGTAATGGTAATTTAAAGGTCAGAATGAATTATTGTATTTATAGTTAGGTGAAATAATGAAATTACAAGAAAAAATTCCACTTTTTTTTCTTAAGCAATTAGCTGTCAAGGGAAGTAACGTACATTTTTTATAAATTATTTTCGAAATAATTGTTTGTTTCCCTTGAGTCCCAGGTTTATGTTCTTGTCCTGGAAGTTTTTTCTATGTAGAAAACAGATGACTCCAGATCATGACATATATAAATGGAGCATGGTTTTAGGAAAAGATAAAACATCTTGAATCAATTCTGCGACTTTCCGTTGTTGTTGGCTAATATTTACCACTACATTCTACACTAAATATAATTGGTTATTATAAAAAGCCGTACTCTGAATATGATTACTTAATAATAAACATACAACATATACTAATGACAGATATAATCGGAAGTTTAATAACTATCTATATATCGGTAGTTGTAGATAGACTGAAATAGCTGTATACGTAAATTAATAGTTCAATTATTTCACTAAGCACACCTATCAATATTAATGAAAGTAATGGGGGGGGGGAGAGAACAAATTCCCATCTAAAGCAATTCATCTGGTTTAATTTGTCACATTGTAGTTTCACGATATTACGATTAATATTAATTTGTTGTTACAGAATCAATAACAAATCGTAATAGTGATCTTAACCAATAGTAACCAGTCTTGTAATTTTGTTTTATTCTGTTCTATCGGTTCATTGTTTATTTATTTACATTTATTAATTGTTTGATTTGGTCAACATGTTTTATTGATTAATGTTCAATAAAACTTTGGCATGCATTAAGTTTGTTTGCTTATGTTAAATGAACTCACAGTTTAAAGTAAATTTCTTATCATCAAATACACCATTATCTGGTTACGTGATATACACATCAAGTAAAGTCAAACAAAAAAGTGAGTAATTTTCTTAAGGATGAAATCAATGAAATCAATAACACCAGAAAATAATGCAAGAAAAGAAAAAGTTAATTTACGAAGAAACTATTGATTCAATTGATGAAGTCTGGGTGGCTGAACACAATAGATGCGAGGGAGCCAATGTTGGGGTCACTAAAAATAAGTCTTGAGTGAAGACACACACTCGCTCCACTACTGCCACGTGACATTTACTTTGAACTAATTGCATGACAAGTTAGTATAGCTTGTTGTTTCGTGTTGTTTACTGTTCTTCTTTTTGAATGTTTGCAATAATAAACGAAATTGAAGGTAATAAAAACAAATACTTCCGTCTGATACTATTTATAATCATTGCATGGTGTGGAACTGCTCATCGACTGAAGAAAACACACTATACAATTAACACTGCCTACGTTACATCACGGCCTCTACAGACACTGTGTCTAGCCGCCCCCCCCCCCTCAAGGAGAACCCGAATGTCTAAAAAATAAAATCTCAAACCAATTAATTCAATATATTAAAAGAAAATGTATTCACTTATTCTTTTAATATTTGTTAAACAATTCGACGATACAAGCTTTTCAGATTTTTTTTTTCTAAATCAAGTTGAACAAATTTAATACTCCACATTCAATTATCTTCATTTGATAGTGGAGCAAGGGGGGTTAATCTACAGTCGTTGATGTCGTAAATAATTGGTTTTTTTTTTACACGTTTAAATTTAAGAAAGACAAATTTATTTTTCTCAAATTGTGCTGAATGAATAGCAACAAACCATTATAGCAACAAACCATTATAGCAACAAACCATTATAGCAACAAACCATTATAGCAACAAACCATTATAGCAACAAACCATTATAGCAACAAACCATTATAGCAACAAACCATTATAGCAACATTCCCATTTGCAAAACATTTTACCAGCTCATTGTATTTTGCAGCTTCACATATATAGACACTGTTTCACTGTCACCAAATATTTAGAGAAAACATAAAAGAAAACTAACAATTAAATTCTTCGAGGTCTAATGGATATAGTTATCAAAGCCTTTGTTAGATAAGTCATTACTTTCTTCATTGATAGCGATCTTTTAAAATGAAAATGAAACCTTTTGTATAATATTTAGAATTATGTTACGTGTTCTTTTTAAGAGCAATCTATGCTGTGGCTTGATTTTTTGTTCAGTATTTTGTGTGCCTAGGATTCTATCAATTATTAGAGTTGTAGCCCCTCGTTCTATTATTAGAGTTGTAGCCACTCGTTCTATCATACATCTATCTGAATTCCGACACACTTCATACAGTAGAGTTGTAGCCACTCGTTCTATTATTAGAGTGGTAGCCCCTCGTTCTATCATACATTTATCTGAGTATATTGTGTGCCTAGGATTTTATCAATTATTACAAATGTAGCCCCTCGTTCTATTATTAGAGTTGTAGCCACTCGTTCTATCATACATCTATCTAAATTCCGACACACTTCATACAATAGTATTGATAACAAAGGCACTTGGGTTTCCTTGATTATGGACATGTTTATTACAAAAAACACAATTACGTAACATCAAACATACTTCAACATCAATTTCATTAAGTCCAATGACTGCACTATAATCTACTCATTACCACACTACGCTCTAAAATTTGCCGTCTCCACCTCTAATCTAACGTCGCATATGGTTGTTAAAATAAATAGGACATTACTATATATGCAATTTATGTATATACATCACATATGATTGTCGAAATAAATAGGACATTACAATATATGTAATTTATGTTTATACATCACATATGATTGTCGAAATAAATAGGACATTACAATATATGTAATTTATGTTTATACATCACATATGGTTGTCGAAATAAATAGGACATTACAATATATGCAATTCATGTATATACATCACATATGGTTGTCGAAATAAATAGGACATTACAATATATGTAATTTATGTATATACATCACATATGGTTGTCGACATAAATAGGACATTACAATATATGTAATTTATGTATATAATCACATATGGTTGTCGAAATAAATAGGACATTACAATATATGCATATACACTTTATGTATATAATCACAATGGTTGTCGACATAAATAGGACAGTACAATATATGTAATTTATGTATATACATCACATATGGTTGTCGACATAAATAGGACATTACAATATATGTAATTTATGTATATAATCACATATGGTTGTCGACATAAATAGGACATTACAATATATGTAATTTATGTATAGACATCACATATGGTTGTCGACATAAATAGGACATTACAATATATGTGATGGTGCAGGCGATGGGGCAGGTGATGGTGGACTCGCTCGTATCTCAAATTTTCATCGTATTACAAAGTAAAACATCGCTCGTTCGACGGCTCATATTAAAAAAAATCTCGTATGTTAGGGCACTCGTATGTCGAGGTACCATTGTAATGCTTAAACTATAAGACATTGTCCAACACCCTGGTCTATGAGAAAGTAAGTTAGTGTTTCACCATCGCTATGCTAATAGCCTGATCGTAATCGATGGAGTTGAGCTATCTGACTAAATGGGCTGAAGTTTGTATTATATTATAGTAAATAATTAGCAATATTGACCGACAGATTGGATCAGGACCGTACCCAGGATTTTTTTTTTGCGGGGGGGGGTGGGGGTGGGGCTGTTCCAAGTTTTTAAAGGCAAATATTTGACAATGTTCTATGAGTCACTGTCAGCAATGACATTTTTTTAAGGGGGGGGGGGGGGGCTACAGCCCCCCAGCCCCCCTCCGGCTACGGCCTTGGATTGGACAATCAAACATTGGTCAAGTATGGTTGGAGATGAGGGAGAATAAAATATTAAGGAGTATTTATATTTGAAAAAAATATTTTACGTATTCAAAAAACAGGGAGTTTTTTTTCTTTATATGTATCTTTATCTGAGTTTGTTATCTATATATGTATCTTTGTCTGAGTTTGTTATCTATATATGTATCTTTGTGTGAGTTTGTTATCTATATATGTATCTTTGTGTGAGTTTGTTATCTATATATGTATCTTTGTGTGAGTTTGTTATATATATATGTATCTTTATCTGAGTTTGTTATCTATATATGTATCTTTGTGTGAGTTTGTTATCTATATATGTATCTTTATCTGAGTTTGTTATCTATATATGTATCTTTAACTTAGTTTGTTATCTATATATGTATCTTTATCTGAGTTTGTTATCTATATATGTATCTTTATCTGAGTTTGTTATCTATATATGTATCTTTGTGTAAGTTTGTTATCTATATATGTATCTTTGTGTGAGTTTGTTATCTATATATGTATCTTTATCTGAGTTTGTTATCTATATATGTATCTTTGTGTGAGTTTGTTATCTATAGATGTATCTTTATCTGAGTTTGTTATCTATATATGTATCTTTAACTGAGTTTGTTATCTATATATGTATCTTTATCTGAGTTTGTTATCTATATATGTATCTTTATCTGAGTTTGTTATCTATGTATGTATCTTTAACTGAGTTTGTTATCTATATATGTATCTTTATCTGAGTTTGTTATCTATATATGTATCTTTATCTGAGTTTGTTATCTATATATGTATCTTTATCTGAGTTTGTTATCTATATATGTATCTTTATCTGAGTTTGTTATCTATATATGTATCTTTATCTGAGTTTGTTATCTATATATGTATCTTTATCTGAGTTTGTTATCTTGAATGTATCTTTGTCTGAGTTTGTTATCTATATATGTATCTTTATCTGAGTTTGTTATCTATATATGTATCTTTGTCTGAGTTTGTTATCTTTATATGTATCTTTGAGTTTGTTATCTATATATGTATATTTGTCTGAGTTTGTTATCTATATATGTGTCATGGATGTGTTTTGTGTGTTGTGTGTGTGACTGAGCTGTGCATGAACTCAGTATGTTTGTGAAGTTAAAGGTGGGATTGAACTGAGTGAATATTCAGGTGGAGAAAGAGGGACAGTTAGTGCTAAGACAGTGAAGGGAAAGGAAGTGTTGTGGAATATGGTGTGAATATAGAAGCTAGACAGATAGAAAGTGATATTATGTAGTCTTAAAGAGACATGTGTTTTCGTTGATATTATGGACTATTCGTACTACGGATTTCTGGCATTTGTATATATGTATATACGTTATTATTCACTGTTTGTGGTGTGGATTTATGTATATTAATAAATGAACCACGACCTTCGAAGTTTTCTTGTGATTTATAAGTGAATATGGAAGATGAAAGGTAACGTTTGAAGATAATTTAAAACGATCTATGACATTATGGTGGCAGCGGTGCTAAACAACGGTGCTAAACAGCGGTGTTAAACATCTCATAACACATGAGAGGATGAACCAAGATGAAGGTAGTAGTAAACAATAATGGTCAACGTAAAACGTTTTGAGGATATATATTACTTTGTGTTATCAACCTACTTTGGTGAATCAACCTAATATATAATATATCACGACATTCTGACTTTGTATAGTATTGTATTATTTCATAATGGAACAAGACTCCAACATATATATTCGTGATGGCAAAGCCATGGGTTTAGAAGGGACTCAATTAGCTAAATATATCAGAGACTTCCAAAATGATGATAAGGACAGAGCCTAACTTAGAGAAAGGGAAGAAAAAGATAGACTGAAACAAGCAGAAAAGGAAGAAAAAGATAGATAGAAACAAGCGGAAAAGGAAGAAAAAGATAGAGTAAGACAAGCAGAAAAGGAGGAGCTAGAAAGGAAACATGAATTCGCTCTAAAGATGGCTGAAATCAATGCCAAGAACAACTTCCAAACCGAAACTAACAACACAGAAAACAGATCATATGCTGTCAAACACAAAATTCGCATACAACCGTTCAATGGTAAGCATGGCGATATAGACAATTTTTTTTTCCATAATGGAAACCCAATTTGAATTGAGCAACATAGACAAAGCAGAATGAATTGTTTACCTATACGAAGCGGTAATACAGGAAGCTCAATCAACATTAAATAACATAAAAGGTGAAGACGCCAAAAACTATGATGCTGTTAAAAAGTATTTGCTACATCATTACAACAAAACTGAAGAACATTATCGTACGCAGTTCCATAACACTATAGTGAATCCATCGGAGCATCCACAGGCATTTATCTACATTATTGAATCACATCTATTGAACTGGATTAAAATGTTTGGAACAGACAGTGGAAATGCCTGGAATAGACAGTGGAAATGCCTGGAATAGACAGTGGAAATGCCAGACAAATCAATGAACTTTTGTTGGTGGACAAAATACTAAATCAGAGTAGTCTCCCAGTTATACAGTTACATCAAGCAACATATAGTGCACAACAAACAACAACTAGTCATTGCAATGTCTGACTTCAAGGATAGCAACTCAGACATACCTTTATTCAATATAGTACAAAAAGATCTGAACGTTATGCAGACACAACAACGAAGATTTCATAGTTTACCAGCCAGAGATAAAAAAAAAGTCTGCTATATATGTAAAAAACCAGGACACATTCAATATTACTGTCAATATAGGAAAACCTACCAGAATTATGGATCTCAACCAAATAAAATAATGCAACAATATCCAACAAACCGAAGACAGTCTCCAAACATGAGTCCACCCAGAAACAGCAGAGAAAGAGGCCGCAGTTACAACAGACAGATTTATGAAAATACAGTCGCCACCATGCTTGACAACAAGGGCAACTTGATCTTTTACCCATGTTTCGTAAACAACAATCCTGTAATGTGTTTGCGTGACTGCGGTTGCACAACGGTGATAGTTGATGAGAAATTAGTTCATAAAGATCAAATGACTGATAAACTTGAACACATAAAGTTAGGAGATTGTCAGAAAGTCATATGTACAGCTATAATAGACATAGACACTCCCTGGATTTCCGGAAAAATCAATGCCTTAGTTCTATCATCACCTGTAGCCAGTTTAATAGTTGGCAATATACCAAATGCGAAACCAGACAACTCCAACGCATTATTCAAAGCATGGCTTGAGGAAAAAGGTGAAAGTGTGCAAAAATATTTAATAGATCTAAATCCAAATAAAGAACCAGACACTGATGTATGTGCCTCATTTAACAACCTATACAACTGGAATGACACAGAAGACATAGTTGATTATATAGAAAAATTTGATACAATAGCTAATCAAAATGACATTCCTAACAAAGATAGATAAGCTTATATCATCAGAAAAACTTCAATGACATAAGAAAGCTCAAAACATTGCTTTCACGAACATAAACAACTATGAACAATTGAAACATAATTTAAAAAATAAATTGAGCAACAAAACCTCAATGTCACAAATTGAGACTAGTCATATGAATGTTCTGACTAGATCTGCAACTGACAAAATGAACAATGAGAATATCAAAACAGTAAATTGTGACATCAGCCAAACAGTAATGATGGACATAAACAAAGAACTACAGAAGGAGGATAAATCCTTAGAACAATATTTTCGACAGGTTAAAGACACTGAAAATAATAATAAACAAGTAACATATTTTTTGAAAGACAAAGTACTGTTCAGAAAATTTAAAAATCAACACACCAGTGTTAATCAAATCATGATACCTTCAATCACACGACAGAAAATATTAAAAGGAGCACACTCGACTCCACTATCGGGTCACTTGGTATCTCTGTCTGAGTGTGTTATTTATATATGTATCTTTGTCATAATTAGAATCCCATGTTTGATATAAATAATCCTTAAATACATAATCGTCTATCCTTAAATACATAATCGCCTAACCCGTGTGTCTCCCTACGGTAGTTTTCATATCGTGCGGTGTCCCTCAGGTAGTTTTCATATCGTGCGGTGTCCCTCAGGTAGTTTTCATATCGTGCGGTGTATGCGTTGTAACCTTGTGTCTCCCTCGCAGGTAATTTTCATATCGTATTGTGTTCATGGCAATAAAAGCCAAATGTTATTTTCTATTATAGTATTTCATACATTTCTTTGTTATTTCTGTTTATACCGTATTCTGCTCATGGTAAATGACGACCACATGTTCTTTTCTATTGCAGTATTTCGTATGTTTCTTTGTTATCCCTTCTGTCGGATTTCGTTCAGCCAGCTTCAGCAGGCTTTTCCACTAGGCGTAAAATCAAAGCTTTCAATCACGATATCAATTTTACATCCAACAATGAAACATATCAATAGTTTATTCATTACCAAATATTTCAATAACAAACATTGAACTGAAGTAAAACACGATTTATATAAATGTTTAATATTTAAAGAAAATATATTTAAAATTCACTCATGCACTTTGTCCAACAATACATTCATTCTACAATTTCTTGAAAAATATGGAATATGTTTATTCATAATTTATATTTATTCTACAGTTCAAATATTTATTTCCCTTTCAAATTCTGCGAAAGTTAACTTAAGAAAACAGTATGGTCTGATATGTCTGGTTTCATTCAATAAGTGGACCGTGTATAACCCTTACAAAAGCAGTATTGTCTGATGTCCCTGTTTTCATTCAGTATACAGGCCGGATCATCTCCGTATCTGTTGACTCGACTGATTTCTTTCTCATGCAAACTAAAATATTCCCGTATTACGTCATTTGTCACAGTTACTTCAAA
Source organism: Bulinus truncatus (assembly GCA_021962125.1). Taxonomy (NCBI): domain Eukaryota; kingdom Metazoa; phylum Mollusca; class Gastropoda; family Planorbidae; genus Bulinus; species Bulinus truncatus. The sequence continues at coordinate 741,635 of JAGDYQ010000304.1, read as the reverse complement.
CTTACCTCCCCCTGGGGTCGTCTGGAAAGTTAACTGATACATCACGTACCCGCTCTCATGCGTGTCACTAAAGTCCAGTTTGTATATGCCACCGTCAGGGTCCGCTTTAGAGAACGAGAGAACCTCTCTGTTTGTCTGGAACTTAACCAACGATGTCACATTGGCTATTGACAGCAGAGCGCAGCGTGACCTGTATTTGGAAGTTAACTTATTGATCTTGCTGATTGTCGTCTGTATGGCTTGCCTGGCGCCGGGGTCAGTGGGTGGGACGTCCTGCCAGGCCAGACAGGAACACCAGTGCGGGGCGATGTCAGCATGATTGCAGGTCCTGTTCACGGGAATCTCTCTAAATAAACTGATCCCTCTCTGTGACAGGCTGCCAGGACCTGCACCCTGGTAACGGAGGAAGTCTTTGAAAGTTTCGTGAATGTCGAAAGGAGTGGTCAGTTTGTGGCTATTGGCGCGGAAATTTTTCACGGCGTCTGGATATTTGGATTCGAACCACTTAGGGAAGAGGAATGCCATATAAGGCAGACGTTCCTCCAGTTTGCCTGACCAGGTCGATCTGACCTCACTGTAACGGGCCCCGTGGTCCCCCATTAGAATCAGGACCGTGTTGTTGAGGTGGCCCCTCTCGTATAGAAACTGGACAAGTTCTTGGATGTCATCGTCCATCTGCAACAAGAAGGAATCAATTGTTATTTAAGCTTTCTAACTCACGATGTCACGGGGTAACTTCTGTTATATCGTTAACGAACTGAAATCAAAACGAGATATCGTCATAGCTGAAGGAAAAAAAACAACAATCCAGACAGTTTAGAAACTCAGCAGAATTGAGTTGTCGTCTGCTAACTTAGATACACAAAAAATTAGAGTGAGGGTTGGAGCCTGATTCAAATAATTGGAAGGAGGGGAATCGATAAATTTATTTGTTAAAAAAAAGAGTGTACATTAAATTTTGCTTGATAACGGGGCAGTACAAAATTACGTCAAAAGTAACCGGGGGTCGGGGGAGGGGCACACAATATGTATCATACAGAAAGGGCATCGCTATTGTAAAAGTCCTCTAATAATGACCAAAACAATTCACGCCATCTGTGTTGTTGTTTTCCCCCTTTTTAAGCGTCACACATAAAAAAATTAATAAACAATAGAATAATACACGAATATGGCGGCTTTCGGAAAAGTCAGTTTAAATTGAATAGTCTGTAAATGCAATATCAAAGTGATATCAATGACTATCTTGTATTGAAGATAAGTTAAATATTGATTTCTAATTATTATAATTAGAGCCCGGTGATTACGAGGCTTTTAATAAAATATTGCGGGGGAGGGGGGGTTGTTGATATTTCTTACGTTCTTTTAAGTTTGTATTTAAAATGAACGGGAGGTACAAAAAATTCCGTTATATCCTAGAGGTTAAAACATAGAAATGTATACAATGTGTACTTTCTCCTCACAACATCATTACATACACTGTGCACATAATTGAGTAGAACCCTAGGGGATCATTACATACACTGTGCACATAATTGAGTAGAACCATAGGGGATCATTACATCCACTGTGCACATAATTGAGTAGAACCCTAGGGGATCATTACATCCACTGTGCACACAATTGAGTAGGACCCTAGGGGATCATTACATACACTGTGCACATAATTGAGTAGAACCCTAGGGGATCATTACATACACTGTGCACATAATTGAGTAGAACCCTAGGGGATCATTACATACACTGTGCACATAATTGAGTAGAACCCTATGGGACCTATTGCTATATTTTCTTTATCAATTCAGGTTACAATTAACTTAACAGTATACTTAGCACCCGCTACTTATTATGAAACATAATGCTGTTATTTACAATGACAACCACCACCATCAGCATACACGTACCATCTGTAACTGACAATGACACATACCATCTGTAACTGACACATGACACATATCATCTGTAACTGACCATGACACATACCATCTGTAACTAACCATGACACATATCATCTGCAACTGACCATGACACATACCATCTGTAACTGACCATGACACATATCATCTGTAACTGACCATGACACATATCATCTGTAACTGACCATGACACATATCATCTGCAACTGACCATGACACATTCCACCTGTAACTGACCATGACACATACCGCCTGTAACTGACCATGACACATACCATCTGCACTTGACCATGACAAATACCATCTGTAACTGACCATGACACATACCATCTGCACTTGACCATGACACATACCATCTGTAACTGACCATGACACATACCACCTGTAACTGATTATAACATATATCATCTGTAAATTATGTAAATGACCATGACACATACCATATGTAACTGACCATGACACCTACAGTCAGTAACTGACCATTACAAGTATCATCATCAGCTTAAAAGGAAACATAACGTTTGCAACTGACTATTATAATACCATCATTAACTAACCATGATACATACCATCAGTAGCTTACCATGATATATGCCACCATTGACTGACCATGACATAAATATCAACATTGACTGGCCATGACATATATGCCACCATTGACTGGCCATGACATATATGCCACCATTGACTGACCATGACACATATACCACCATTAACTGACCATGACATATATACCACCATTAACTGACCATGACATATATATTACTGACTGACCATGACATATATATCACTGACTGACCATGACATATATACCACCATTGAAATACCATGACATATATGCCAACATAGACTGACCATGACATATATATCACTGACTGACCATGACATATATACCACCATTGGCTGACCATGATATATATGCCAACATTGACTGACCATGACATATATATCACTGACTGACCATGACTTATATACCACCATTAACTGACCATGACATATATGCCAACATTGACTGACCATGACATATATATCACTGACTGACCATGACATATATACCACCATTAACTGACCATGACATATATATCATCATTGACTTACCATAGTAATTAAATTATTATCATCATGAGACAGATCAACGAGGAAATGTACCAAAAATTTCCTTCTCTCTCTATACATTAGGAATATGTCTCTAAAGTAGTCCAGCCAAACGTGACTTTTGGCCTGAGGTCCAATACAGAATGGACCGTCCTCTTCACTACTGTTGTGGATGGCCAGGAAGAATGGTCGAGTGTAGAAGTCAGTGGGCTGTTGTTCAAAGCCCATCATTCTGTAGTTAAAGGGCGCCGACATTGGGTCGGCATTGGCCCATGACGTCAAATAACCCGCTTTCTTCATGGCGTGCCACAAGAAGGGGAAACGGTCCAATGTTGTGGCGTCTGAAAAATTTCGCCTGAGGTAAAAGATAAAAGATAGTTAATGTTAAAAGAATTTAATTATGATATTTATTGTAAGCCCAAAACAATTCATAATATTCATATACGTTTTGGGTATGTTGTAAGTTAAAAATTAATACTTTGGTTTTTTTTACGGTTTACAAAGCTAAGGCCATGGTAACGTCCGCCTTCTTGCACAGAATAAGGTATTTCTTATCAAAGTGTTTTGAAAAGGAAGCAATTTATGATTTTTGGAATTTCAACATATTTTTCACTTACAAATTTTGTCGAACAAAAAAAAAATTATCAAAATTTCAAGAAATGTTTTTAAGATAAGGAAATAATTACTTGCTTATTCATTGCAGCTATAATTTATAACGATGTATTACAAATATCATATGCCTGTCCAATTATAACGATGTATTACAAATATCATATGCCTGTCCAATTATAACGATGTACTACAAATATCATATGCCTGTTCAATTATAACGATGTATTACAAATATCATATGCCTGTCCAATTATAACGATGTATTACAAATATCATATGCCTGTCCAATTATAACGATGTACTACAAATATCATATGCCTGTTCAATTATAACGATGTATTACAAATATCATATGCCTGTCCAATTATAACGATGCACTACAAATATCATATGCCTGTCCAATTATAACGATGTATTACAAATATCATATGCCTGTCCAATTATAACGATGTATTACAAATATCATATGCCTGTCCAATTAAAACAATAATTTACTGCACTGATGTATATTTACAATGAAAAAAATAAAAACGATTAAATTTTTTTTTCTCATGATAAACGAAATAATAAGACATCGCCATATTAACATACAAATATATTTCGCCTAAAAACAATGTCTAAAGCAATTCAAAATTGTTTTCTATAAAATAAATACTGAAATAAAATATTTAAATTAGCTATAAACTAAAAATTTAAATGATGACTTTATTTCAATACATAAAACCCTAAGTGTTCTGAATAACAAATGAATTAAAGCCAGTAAAGATAATGAGAGATACATGGACAAACGACAATTCTCGCTGGGTATGGATTGAAAAATACTTAGTAAAGTTGACGATAAAGCGGCAGTAACTCATGATACTCAAGGCCATAAAGTTGTCTGACATATCAAGAGCTGCCACTGACTTTAATATACCAATAGTTATTTCAACAGCATTTTGTTTTCGAACCTTTCGTTTTCCCTAGCCCGGCACTTTATCTTCACTCTTTTGTTACGTTCTATAAAACAGATTTATTACAACTTCACAGAGCGAATCAATGTTTACCTGGTGTGTCCCAAGAAATCTGCCACTAGAGCGACACAAAAGAAATATTTTACTGAATACTTAGAAAATCTTTTGTGTGATAATGGCACGAACATTTGAACAGGTTGTTTGCATTTATAAGGCAACCAAACCAACTGCTAATCTATCAATTGAACTGGGGAAAAAAATCATACTGCAACCGCTATTTTTAACAAATGTCATGACATTATTATCGAATGAATGTCATTCAAATAAATGTTTTATTTTTTAACCTTAGAATGAAAGATAAAAAACTAAAAGTGAGATCAGATAATTATAAGTACGGTGAGTTAATATTAGGTAGGTGCATAAGTTAATATTCTGATAGGTGCATAAGTTAAGGTAAGGTTATTTAAAGTAAATACAGTCAGTTTAAGTAAGATCAGTTAATGTAAGTTAATGTGAATAAGTTGTATTTCAGTTAGTCAGTCTAGGTTCCTTAAACTTTGTTAGAAGTTCTTTGGAGAACAAGGTCTGTACTTGATATTAGACAGAAGAAACACAAATTGCCTGGCAGTTTTCACAGAGGGGGGCCCAGTGTATCCACAGGACCCCAGCCGACATTAAACCGCTTTAGGAAACAATCCATCACTTCTAAGTTACTTAATGTATCTGCATTATAGCTGCTACACACAGGTAGCCATTAGGTTAGGAAATAGAGAACAGTGTACAGCATTTATAGATCTAGATCTATAGGGGGTGGGCAAACGTTTTGAGTCGCGGTCCACGGTGGGTTCGTATAATTTGGCAATGGGCCGGACCCAGAGCAGGTGAATGGAGCGTTGGCGTGAACTAATATGAATTAAAGGTCAAGGTCATAATATGAAAGTCTCGTGCTTTGCCTCACTTTGAAACAAGTCACGTGCTGGATAAAAAGTCTCAATTTTTTAGCGCATTTTCGAGAAATCGAATGCGCTATTGTCCCCGTTTTGTCCGTCTGTCTGTCATCATGTTTGCATATTAACACTAAACTCATTAAGTACAAAACACGTGCAATATACCGTAAATGTTGCCACCATCTTGTGTGACAGACACAGGAAGTGTGACAGACACAGGAAGTGTGACAGACACAGGAAGTGTGACAGACGCAGGAACACTTGAAGGATTTTTTTGTATTATAGATATGATTAATCATTCACAATATAATAGTCAAGTGAACTGAGAGTACTACATTTATAATAATTGGCAACATTTTTAGTTACATTTACCACATCAGAAAATACAATATTAGAAAAGAAATGTTAGTCCAACTGACTTAATGTACCCTTTACATAGACTATTGTTGTTGTTTTTTTAATGTTATGAACGAAAATGAGAAACTGATTAGTCGTTGTTCATTGTTCTTAAAAAAATATGAAAGATAAATTATTTAAAAAAAAAAAAGTAAACAGAAATTAATAAAAAAAAACATTAGCATCTGTGAGAGGGTTTCGAAGTGGGTATCAAACAGATTAACCGTCCAGCTATCAAACCAAGTATGATTTGATGTTTTTTTCACAATTATAATATATATTGAATATTCGATTTTTTTAACGTACGCTTAATGTAAGTCTTAGTGACATAGTCTTAGTAACATAGTTTTATTAACATTGTTTGAGTAACATAGTATTAGTAACTGATATCTGAGAGTTTCATTTACATAGACATTTTCGTGAATTTTATTTTATATATTAGATCGACTTTTTAAAAGCATTTTGTGAATAGAATTTGTTACGATGAAAGCGGCTATCCTTATCGTCGGAGAATTTTCGTTTGAAGATTTTAAAGTATTTCTATTTTAAAAAAGACAACAATAATTTGTATGCTAATATTTTAATTTTACTTTCTGATAGTAAAGACTTTTACATCTCTTATTTAAAACCACACAAGTTATTCAAAATTGTATTATTCAAATCGAGATGCAAGCAAGAAGCCATGATTAATATTTTAAACTATTATAAACAGGAAACAGTATTCTTGATTCTTACTTTCGATCTGAAGCAGACAGGCGGACGGAGAGAATTGAGACGGCCATTATTTATTTAGATACTGCTCATGACAGTTCACTAGCTGGGACCACGGACAATTCCTGATAGAACAAAATCACATTGTTCTTGGACTAGTCTTAGGATATATATATATATATATATATATATATATGTTACGGCCAATGTCTACTAGTCGACCAATAGTAGCTATTGGCCAGCTTAACCATGTTTAAATTGGCCGGCCAGTTGCAGTTATTGGCTGGGTACGGTCGGCCAATGTTGAAGTCACAATGGAGAATGGGGAAAGTATCGTTTGAAAGAGGGAACATCAATTACGAACATTTTGGATATTTAAAGCAAGATAAATTTACTGTAAACAGATAGCCACTGGGCGTGGTCGACACCTATTATTAAATTTGAACATATTTGTGTTACTTTTGATACTAATTGACATAATTCAAACAGTTATTTGTTCTGTTATGTGAACATTGGCCGGTTTAGCTGCCCAATATCTGCCATTGACCGACTATCAGACATTGGTCGTAATATATATATATATATATATATATATATATATATATATATATATATATATATATTATGTGTGTGTTTGTGTGCGTGTGTACAATCTTATGATACTTGTAGAAAATGCAATGATATTGGGCCAAACACGTAGGACTCTATTCAGAAAAGTGACATTTGTCAAAGACCCTTTTAAAAGATAGTTGCTGATAATATTGGACTGTTGCCAATGCTATGTATTTAGTTATTGATTTCTCGACAAGGTGGTTAGAGGTTAAAGCTGGGTGGGCTTGTGGGACGACTTTGAAACACATTTCACTAGGAAAAATCCCCATGGTTTTCACAGAGGATCGAACTCAGGACTCTGAGGTCGACACTCGAGTATCTACACCACTCGGCCATCAGTCCTACATGTTTAATGGTAATGGTTGTCAAGTTTCAACACAAATGACAAAAAGCCTTATCTGTTCAACTTTTCAAAACTATTGTATTACAAATAACAACAGAACAAATTGTTTGTCCACTTCACTTGTTCAATTGTCAGGAAAGTAATTAGTCTTTGTACCGACCGGGCGGACTCTAAAAATGCCGGCCACTTGTTTTGATATCCGAACGCCTTAAAAGTTGAAAAACTTGGAAAATGAACTAAATAAATTAAAATACCTTAGAACAGCTGACGTCATATTTCTGTGTTGTGTTATTTACATTCCACCATGCTATGTTTATGTCATTTATAATATTTCTATGTGTAGTGAAATTTTATGGTTTGATTTTTGCATTTTTTTACATAGAGAAAAAAAAATATTCTAAACTTGCATGATTAAATATTTGAACTTTTTCATATGGATTAAGTTCTTGTACTGAGGTATCACGACACTTTATATACGGATTAAGTTCTTGTACTGAGGTATCACGACACTTTATATACGGATAAGTTCTTGTACTGAGGTATCACGTTACTTTATATACGAATTTAGTTCTTGTACTGAGGTAACTTGACACTTTATATACGGATTAAGTTCTTGTACTGAGGTAACTTGACACTTTATATACGGATTAAGTTCTTGTACTGAGGTATCACGTTACTTTATATACGAATTTAGTTCTTGTACTGAGGTAACTTGACATTTTATATACGGATTAAGTTCTTGTACTGAGGTATCACGACACTTTATATACGGATTAAGTTCTTGTACTGAGGTATCACGACACTTTATATACGGATAAGTTCTTGTACTGAGGTAACTTGACACTTTATATACGGATTAAGTTCTTGTACTGAGGTATCACGACACTTTATATACGGATTAAGTTCTTGTACTGAGGTAACTTAACACTTTATATACGGATTAAGTTCTTGTACTGAGGTAACTTGACACATTATAATCAAAATGCTGCCCCCCCAACCACGTGACAGCAGATAAAATACAACTCAGGGTAGACCCCATCCCCTCATTTTATTTACGTCACTGTCAATAATTACATAGGCCAGTAATATATGATGCAATAAAAGAGATGGACAAACCTTACACATGCTCACACTAAGACTTCGGCCAATGTAGAGACATCTTGTTTAGAATTAATTGAAGATAATTTAAAGAAGATAAAAAGCTAAAATTTACATAATTTGTTCGGATATGTAATGCTTTTGTAAATATATTCTCATTTGAAAGAGGATAATGTGGACGGATTTTGTGGACTGTGAAATTATAGACAATTGTTTTGTAACCTGGGGAGATGTAAATCCCTAACAGTTTGTGTAATTGTTCATAAATGTGCGATAGATGGCATCTGGAGAAATATGGAAGGAATTCACAAAACGAAATAATAATTTTCCGGTTTTGAACATGTTATGATGGACATCTTTTTGCAATCTAAGATATGAAGCATAAACATTTTCTGTCCTGGATAATTATTATTATATTCAGAGGTGGGGTGTCGGCCAAAATATTCGCCGACACCGACGTCGGTTTTCTAAAACCCGCCGACACCGACTGACACCGGGTGGGGGGGGCAAAGGGAGATAATTGTGAATTTTTTCCCTGTATATATACATATATATATAAAGATGCACGTCTAATTGTATATTTATTCTCCTTGGCTGTACAACCCAGTTGTACATATAACATTGAAAGATCACGAAAAATTACTAGATATGGACATCAAGAGTAGCTGCAGTGAATAGATTGAAGTAACAAAAGTGAATGGTCTACTTCAAGATATGCCACAATATGCGGGATGTTATTTTTATAGTAAACCTGAAGCGGCCAATTCGCTACTTTTAATAAGTTCTCAATTTATGTGTAGGCTTATGCTCAAATATTGGTCAAGATTATTATAACGATTGCCTAAGTCTGCAAGTCACTGCAAAGTACAGACATATCCAACAACACTAGAGTAATGATACTTGGAAGTTTATAAGTGGCCTCTCAGAGAATGCAGAATGCTGAAATAAAATCACGGCAAGGGCTACAGACAATGATAAAAGATGGTTGTTCCAGACCTATTTTTTAGAAGAGAGAGATGTATGAAGACACTACATACTTAACAGTTAATAGAGGAAGGAATCGTTATTTCACATCCGAATTAAACCTGAAATATGTATTGAAAATGTTTGTATTGTAATAGGTGGGGGGGTGGCGCCTCAACAGCTCCAGCTACGGACTGGGCTTTAATGTAGTGCCATTGTGACGTAGATTGGTAATGTTTCATTCTGGCTGAAGGAAATTAAGCTGTGGAGAGTGTGATCATTCTTTGAAGTTCTAAAAGACTTGAATAGGTTTGTGTGTAATCTTTCTCCAACATGGATTAAGAGATGCAAACTAAACATTTCACATGATTTACAATGATTGAGTGAATAACAGAGTGAACATAGCCAGTAGCCTTCCTATCTGCTTTCAGTCACAATTCTGTTAATGTTGACAAGTTGTTGTAATGTAGAGAATCTCGCTTTGGAAAATAATACATTTGTTGATAAACAGATTTACCAAGTATTTATTTGAAAGAAAAGACGAACTTAAGAAAACTTTAAATTAAAGATTGGCTAAGAGCTATCTGATGTTGTTCTGAATTATTTAATTAAAGTTCTAGTATTTTTAGGGGGAAGTTTTTGCGCCGACACTGAACCGACTCCGGACAAGTACAAATGCCGACACCGACACCGGGCAAAGTACAAATGCCGACACCGACACCGGCAAAAACTACCGACACCACCGACACCGACACCGGCTCCCCAGCCCTGATTATATTGTTTAATTCATTTATAAACAATTATTATTTGATTTGTCGTGATATGTCTGTTTTTGTTTTGTAAATCGTGTGAATAAATTTATGAACTGTTTATTGGACTTATTCAATCTTTGCAAAGTTCGTGTGCAATATTAATTACTAGCTTTACAGCAATAAAAATGCAGGGCCGTTTTAAGGTCATCGTAGGCCCTAGGCACTTTCAAAGTAGTAGGCCGTCACCGACTTCATTTTTAATATTTTTCAAAAATGCACCCGCCCTTCTTTGTGATTCGAAATCTAAATAAACTTTCCGCATTGTTAATTATTCTCTGCAGACTCTATGCAGTGATGACGTAGTTACATCATGCGCTTCGCATTCCTTGTTTATCGTTAATCATGTGCTTCTTTTTTCTTACAAAATTTTGAAAAGTAACGAAAGTACTTTTAAATAACTATGTCTGATGGATACAAGAGGAAACCTGAGAGTGGATTTGAGAAGCGGAAGAAAAAGGAGGAGAAAGAAAAAGCATTGAAAAAAATTCGGGGTTAGTTGCTGCAAAATAATGAGCAAAGACACTGATTGCATTACTGGTAAAACTAGTAATAATAGTGATATTGACATTTCATTTACTTCTTCGGCCACAATGTTCACCAACAATCCTGCAATACCAGAAATAATGTAGTCCGATTGTGCTGAAAAAAGTGAAACAACCGAAACAAGTGTTACAGAGGAAAAGGTATCTGCAAATTCTGTTATGGGTCATGCTGAAGCTGCTGTGTTTGATTTGCATACAGACTCAGACTGTATATTAGAGTCAGAAGAAGATGCCGGTTTGAAGCATGAGCTGTATGACAAAGAATAAAGTTGTTCAAGTGATCCAGCTGATTGGGAGATAACTGCACATCTAAGAAGTTATTATGCTGAACATCTTCCTTCACAAAATTTGGAGTCAGATTTTACATTAAAGGATAGACAGTTAGGTGACAATATGGTGAAATTGTCACGCGAGAATAGCTTCTATATTCTCCTTCAACGAGTAAAGTGTTTTGTTATGTGTGCAAGCTGTTTAACTACAACAACGGTTTGCAAATCAGTTTATCGATGGTTTTGATGGCTGGAAAAACGCCATCGCCAGGATTACATCACATGAGAAGTCGAAGGATCACATTGATGCTTTATCAATGATGTTAGAATGTCGACAGGCATCTAGAATTGACGAAAAACTGCAAAAGGAGAAGCAAAAATTGTGCCAATACCGGACTGATGATCTCAAGAGAATAGTTGCTGTAATACGATTTCTCGCTGAAAGAGGGTTTTGGTTTTTGTTTGAGATGAGGTCTATTGGAATAAAAAAAAGACTATTTATATTTCATTGTACAAAACTTGGACTCAATTTCCGTGATGACTGTTTAAAAAATCAAACTTGAGAATGGAAAATTGATTTCACCAATACCCTCACGCCTTCTATACCAAGATAAAAATAATGTATAGAACTTTATTTATATAATAATTTAACACTGTTTTATGTTGATGAGTTGGGGGAATGTCAACATGTCAACCTGTCACTGACTTTCTGCCATTGGCTCTTTCTGGCCGACATTGTCCAACAGTGTAGAGTCAGTCTTGTCCACCAACAGTGCGACATTGTCCAACAGTGTAGAGTCAGTCTTGTTCACCAACAGTGCCGACATTGTCCAACAGTGTAGAGTCAGTCTTGTCCACCAAAGGGAGCCGACATTGTCCAACAGTGTAGAGTCAGTCTTGTCCACCAACAGTGCCGACATTGTCCAACAGTGTAGAGTCAGTCTTGTCCACCAACAGTGCCGACATTGTCCAACAGTGTAGAATCAATGGAGTGAAAACATGGTCAGGACCAGCTCGTGTACTAAAACTGTACATCACGTTGTAAGGACATTGAAAATAGATAGATAGACATAGATAGATAGACAGTCATATTGTTAGATAGATAGACAGATAGATTGAGTGATAGATAGATTATTAAGTAGACAAACGAATTGCACGGACAGTGAAAATAGTCAGGACTGATGATTAATAGCAGCAGCGTGTAGAGTTAGGTGTTACGTAATTAGACAGGTGGAAAGACGAAGGCGGGGCGAAAGGGACAGCGTTGGTCAGTTGTAGGGACGTGGAGATATACAGGTCACGACAGAAAGACAGGGGGGCAGTGTAGTTTTTGTTAAGTTTGAAGAAGGGAGTTAATTAGGAAGAAGTGAAGGGATGAGTAGGAACAGTAGTATTGTATTGACGGAACGACAATTGATGTAGTAATTTATTGTGTAGAATTGATTTAATATTTGATGTTCACTCTTGGATATAAGTGCTTTAGATCATTCAATAAAGTGATTTTAATTAATAAAACAGAGTTTGTGAATTTGCATTAGTTGTGTGTAAAGAAAGAAAAAGAAAGCAAGTAATTAAATATAAAGAAGATAAAAGAACAACCAACGAGATACGTGAAACCAAACCATAGCCATCCCTGATACACGTATTGGTGGGGGGGGGGTCCGAATACATTTTTTTATTTGGTTCCACTTGAGTGATTAGACTATTGGTGGTAACATATCAGTCAATAAGTTTGGTACTTTGAAATCAATAGTCAGTCCCTAATAGGATCCAGCTGAATAATTTAGCTACATTGCACAAAGTCACTAGTCAACTCTAGCACGTGAAACTGAATAATTTAGTTACAATGAACACAGTCACTAATCAACTCCATCGGTATATTTATCTACAATGAACACAGTCACTAATCAACTCCATCGGTACATTTATCTACAATGAACACAGTCACTAATCAACTCCATCGGTACATTTATCTACAATGAACACAGTCACTAATCAACTCCATCGGTACATTTATCTACAATGAACACAGTCACTAATCAACTCCATCGGTACATTTATCTACAATGAACACAGTCACTAATCAACTCCATCGGTACATTTATCTACAATGAACACAGTCACTAATCAACTCCATCGGTACATTTATCTACAATGAACACAGTCACTAATCAACTCCATCGGTACATTTATCTATTCTGTATTTTAACTGACTAAAAAGGACGTTGACGCTGCCATCACGTGACAGTCACAACTCGAAATGAAAAGAGAAGTACGAGACCTAACGAACGAAAGGGAAAGACCTTTACACATGGCCATTTCGGCCACCTCATGTCCTGCTTCAGTTCCCTAACAAGGCCACCGCATGGGAGTGCCGCCAGAGCCCATGTCATTGGGAGTGCCGCCAGAGCCCATGTCATTGGGAGTGCCACCAGAGCCCATGTCATTGGGAGTGCCGCCAGAGCCCATGCCATTGGGAGTGCCGTCAGAGCCCATGTCATTGGGAGTGCCACCAGAGCCCATGTCATTGGGAGTGCCGCCAGAGCCCATGTCATTGGGAGTGCCGCCAGAGCCCATGTCATTGGGAGTGCCGCCAGAGCCCATGCCATTGGGAGTGCCGCCAGAGCCCATGCCATTGGGAGTGCCGCCACAGCCCATGCCATTGGGAGTGCCGCCAGAGCCCATGTCATTGGGAGTGCCGCCAGAGCCCATGTCATTGGGAGTGCCGCCAGAACCCATGTCATTGGGAGTGCCGCCAGAGCCCATGTCATTGGGAGTGCCACCAGAGCCCATGTCACGGTAACTGCCCGAGCCTCAGGGTATGATTATATTGTATAAAATGACTTGGTTGGGGGTGTGTGACCAGAAAAGCCCCAGTTGACTGAGATTGTAAAGGGACCAAGATCAGCCTCTCAGGCCCAGACCTAATGAGCTAATGAAACAGTAAATAGTGATAATGTCTACTGCACCTCCCGGGCATAGGGGGCAGGCTTGGGGGAGAACGCCCGTTAGATAAGTGTTTGAGGTGAACTCCTGTCATGTGGTCAACTAATGTAATGGATGGAAGTATATATCACCTGTCATGTGGTCAACTAATGTAATGGATGGAAGTATATATCACCTGTCATGTGGCCAACTAATGTAATGGATGGAAGTATATATCACCTGTCATGTGGTCAGCTAATGTAATGGATGGAAGTATATATCACCTGTCATGTGGTCAGCTAATGTAATGGATGGAAGTATATATCACCTGTCATGTGGTCAGCTAATGTAATGGATGGAAGTATATATCACCTGTCATGTGGTCAACTAATGTAATGGATGGAAGTATATATCACCTGTCATGTGGTCAACTAATGTAATGGATTGAAGTATATATCACCTGTCATGTGGTCAACTAATGTAATAGATGGGAATATATATCACCTGTCATGTGGTCAACTAATGTAATGGATGGAAGTATATATCACCTGTCATGTGGTCAACTAATGTAATGGATGGAAGTATATATCACCTGTCATGTGGTCAACTAATGTAATGGATGGAAGTATATATCACCTGTCATGTGGTCAGCTAATGTAATGGATGGAAGTATATATCACCTGTCATGTGGTCAGCTAATGTAATGGATGGAAGTATCTATCACCTGTCATGTGGTCAACTATTGTAATGGATGGAAGTATATATCACCTGTCATGTGGTCAACTAATGTAATGGATGGAAGTATATATCACCTGTCATGTGGTCAACTAATGTAATGGATGGAAGTATATATCACCTGTCATGTGGTCAGCTAATGTAATGGATGGAAGTATATATCACCTGTCATGTGGTCAACTAATGTAATGGATGGAAGTATATATCACCTGTCATGTGGTCAACTAATGTAATGGATGGAAGTATATATCACCTGTCATGTGGTCAACTAATGTAATGGATGGGAATATATATCACCTGTCATGTGGTCAACTAATGTAATGGATGGAAGTATATATCACCTGTCATGTGGTCAACTAATGTAATGGATGGAAGTATATATCACCTGTCATGTGGTCAACTAATGTAATGGATGGAAGTATATATCACCTGTCATGTGGTCAACTAATGTAATGGATGGAAGTATATATTAGGTAGAAGGAGAAAATGTACAGTTTGTGTTTCAAAGTCAAAGCAGTAGAACCTCAAATCACACGCACGCACACACACATATATATATTTATATATATATATATTGTGTGTGTATGTGCGTGTGTGTGTGCTGGACTGGATTTAAGATAGGCCGTGGCCTAAGGCCCCAGTGAAATAAGGGCTTCCAAAATGTTGAGTAAATACACAAATAAAAAAAAAACAACAACTTGGCAATATTTTTATTTTCCAAAGTGGGGCACCAAAGTAATTCTAAATTTAAACATATTTACTATGTTTTGTTTTGTTTACCACAGACTTGCGGAGCCGCCATATTTTTTTTTCGGCTCCGGCTCCCACAAATTTGACGGCTCCGGCTCCCACAAATTTGACGGCTCCGGCTCCCTATTAAGATAATATCACACGAGACAAAAAATGTTTGTAATTGCTCCACGCTAACATCCCGCTGATAAAAAGTTATGCAAATTTTGTCGCGTTCACCCCCATAGTCAGGAACTTGAAAAACATACGCAATGTCGGTTTTACTAAAAACAAACCATTTCAGTGCATCCAGAAACGTATCATTATTTTCGATCGAGGTTTCACTAGTCGCCATTTTCATAAGTAATAAAAAGTTATTTCAATGATCGAATTAGCCAATAGTAAATTGATACATTATTTTAAATATTTTAAAGACTTCGGTATTTATATTTATGATTGATAAATTCGAAGTGACTATTCGGACCCGGGCAGGCCCGTAGCCAGGATTATTGCATTGGGGGGGGGAGAATTTTTTTTCGGTGGGCGGGGGAGGGTGCCGAAGAACTGATCCTGGGGTACAGCGGCGGATCTAGACAACTTTGACGGGGGGGGGGGGGGCAAAACATTGTCCCCCCCGGGGGGGGGGGCGAAACTGTTTTCATTGTTGAAAACTGGTCTTTGAACAAAAAAATTTCGATAATTTAATGATGTATTACCTAAACATGCGATAAACGGGGGGGGGGGTACATGCCCCCCGGCCCCTCCCCATAATTCCGCCCCTGGTGGGGTAGAAGAAATGTTCGGGGGGGGGGCGAAGATGGAGGTGCGAAGCGCCGAAAGCTTGCGAACGGAGAGGAGGGGTTTGGGGAGGGGATCTCAGTGAGTCCCCTCCCCAAGAAATTTTTTGCAGTTCCATATCTGGAATGATGCATTTTAGAACCGATTGTTTAGCTATTAATTAGAAATATATAATTTTAACTACGTTTGAATAATGCATGGCATGTTGCAGTTTTGTTAAAAATAATTTAAATAGTAAAGAGTTTTAATGATAAAAATTTATTGAGGCTGAGCAATTTCTGATTCCTGTTATAAATATATTGACCATTTGTTCTGCTACACATTTGTTACATAATAGATACCTGATTTATATTATTATACTGTTGGTTAAACGTACAACCCGGGAAGAACGATAAAGATGCACGAATATAGCTTAGCTATTTGTGGGATATTTTTTTATAAAATATTGAAAACAAAGAACAGATCTATCAACAACAAATTGACCAGTCGCAATTATTCAATTTAAAATAAAATTAATTCTGCTAAAAAGTAAATTTGCAAATTAAATAACATCACTCAGAAATCACGGAGTTTATATTTTATTATTTTATCATACATATGTATAAAAGTGAAGTCAGAAGTCAATATTATTTTATTAACGTATTTAAGTTGCTAGTTGTCCTCAGAAGATATCAATATATAAAACCATTACAAGGTTACGAACAGGCCCACCGACAGGTGACACGGGCCCCCGTGCTGATATTAATATTTTCAAAAGTTGATTGGCCAGCTCAGTCCGGGCCCCCAAAACGAAATTGAACAAAATGAATGATGTTTTATAGCCGTTATTATTAAAATTTTGTCAAAAATCTCAAATCATTCACGGGGGGGGGGCTCAGGTCATGAACGGGGGGCCCTCTGTCTGCGGGCCTGGACCCGGATACCAATAAACTCCGATTTTTATTCGGACCCCGTCCCAATGAAGTCTGATTGTTATTCGGACCCGTGGCAAATATGCACTTAGCTTAGCTATACATAAACGTTTTTATTGTTTTTTGTTTATTTTTTTTTTATAATTGTTTGAATTGTATGATTTAATCGTTACTCAGTGTCTAGGGTTCCACTAAGCGGACTCTGTATTATTATTTTTTCGGGTTCCGTCTAATAAAGTTTAAATATAGCTAAGCTTAGTGCATATTTGCCACGCGTCCGAATAACAATCGAATTTTATTGGGACCCGGGTCCGAATAGCCACAGCCTTATAAATTTATCTACTCTATTTCAGATATTCTGTTTATAATAAAATTGTTAAATACAGAAAGCTACCATTTTGTTTTTAGTCTATTACAAATTGTAGGAGGCAAACAATCAAACAAATTTGTAATTTTAAAGCTAAAAAAAACAACTCTGATGTAAAAAAAAACATTTGGGAGCCGTGGAGCCGCCAGATTTTTTCGGCTCCGGCTCCGGCTCCAGCAAAAAGTAGCGGCTCCCGGCTCCTCGGCTCCGGCTCCGCAAGCCTGGTTTACCAATTAAGAGAACACAATAATCTGTATATAACCAGACAGTATCTATATTCTATATTCATGTATACAAACAATCAACTTAAACATTCATTTCTATGACTTTATTATTATTTATTTACATTTTTTAAAATGAAATGAACAACTGTATTTTTTTACTTTCACAGTGAATGTAAACGTTGTAGACTGGGAATTCTGTTTATGTTAGTAGGACATTATACAAACAGGGGTCTCAGTTACTAAATAATACATGATCCTAAATTTATTTATGAAAAATGTTATTGTTATAAAATGTGCCTTGTAACACTTTTTTTTAGATATTTCATGAATTATTTGTCAAACTTGGTAAAAACAAAGGTTTTGTGCATGGGAATTTGTAAAACTGTGGATTTAATTTTTAAGGGGCTTTAATCTTTAGCATCTGGCTGTCCACATAAAACTTTATCCTAAAAAATATTATGAAATGTATTTATGGCTTACTTGAGGACTATTTTCATAGTTATTTGTCGCTCGTAATTTAATGTGAAAAGAATTTGGTTAATAATAACTGCAATGAAATATAATAATAATAATAATAATAATGAAATAAAATATTATAAAAAGTAAAGACACAAATATTATGCACACTAATATACTTAATAAATTATACAAATTAGAGCAACTCACAAAAGACTTGTTCTAAACTCTCCTTTTATGAGTGTATCATGTCATTATGCTTTTGTATTCATTTTTCTTATGACAGCAGATTAAATCACTTCTATTTATCTTGCATCTTTGACTACAATGTCTATAAGAATCATCTAGATAAATAATAGCGGTGTGGGTTCTGCGTTAAATCGAAAGTAAAGAATTAATACAACAGTATTCCAGTTTAAAATCGTCAAACGTAAACAATAGTTCGGATCTGTCCGAAACCCAAAATAACCTAGCCTACTGATCAAACCTAAGGGAATATAACTCTATGCAAAGGTTTTGCAGGGTACAGTTAGTATCTAATAATACTAATTAAATAGTTACATCTTGATTTTTTTAAATAGTTACATAAAATTGTGAAAAAAAAAACGCTTGAATAAAAAGTTAAAAGATCCTCCGTTACGTCTTTATATTTTTGTGAGTTTTAATATTAATAATATTGTTGGTATTTTCTTATGGCTGTACGAGCTGTATGGCTAAGACATCTAGTAACTTAAATAGCACTTAAGCAACAAATATTTTGAACACTTAAAAAAAAAAAATTCTAGCAATTATGGGAAATGTCGTAGTAAAAATAATTGCGTATTGCTGTGTTACTCTTTAATCGGTCAAACTTTTATTCTGTGTATCCACATGTTATATTGGACCACTTGTTTTCAAGTGTTCAAGAATGTCCTCTATTTCAAGGACTAGTGGGAATTTACAATTCTTATATTGAACCAGGCGCACCACCTTGCTATAGGCCAGTGGTGCCCAACCTTTTTTCTCGCCCTGGACCTGTCGACGCTTGTGGGAGTAGGTGGTACGTTGTTTATTTATATTTTAGATTGTTGTGATTTACAATGCCTCACACAAACCGGTTATCTCCCGGTTAACCCATGGACCATGGAAAGTGGCACTATCCCGAGAGAAATACACCACAGTAAATAAAAAGGAAATAATTTTATGTTTCTTCGGCGGCTCAGTATCATTTGATCCACAGACCGGGACAGGTCCGCAGCCCGGTGGTTGGGGACCACTTCTATAGACTATTTATACTGACGACAAATTGAATGTTACGATGTGCTGATGTTACTGTAATACTCTCAGTAAATGGAGATGGAGATGTTTACCTGAATAATCCTGTCGCTTTACATATGTGTAATATTCAATTACGTACTTATTTCTCATTTGCTGATATAATAACGTAATTTATTATTAAAACTATGTATTTATACTATTTATTAAACTATACTACTTTGGTTAACTTAAATTTGAATTAAAAAAAAAATAAATAAATTACAATATAATCTGTTGCAACATAGACTTGATTATTTAAAGTTGATTATTACTTTGTCATTTAAAGTGTATAATCATAACAGTATAGTTTAGTATAATGTTATCGATACATTTATTGTTTAGTAACCAGCTATCCACACATCTAGAGATTTGTAGTCTCCCCTGTAGTCCCCCCTTTAAGTGGCTCTTGACACAATATTGACAAATTTTTTTTTTCGGCAACCGGGCAGTGGTCTGCGTGTGAAGTCCCTGTAAGGATGAGATGAAATCTCTCAGATTCTATAAACCACTAATGTTACAGTTTTACATCCCCACCATCGCCGATTGTGCAAAAGCCATGGAGACACCACGAGAGATATAGAGCGAACTCTCACCATGACCTGAGATAGAACCAGGGACCCTCAGGTCGACAATCGAGCGCTTTACCACACGACCATCCTTACCCCTAAGTGGCTATATATAAAACAATCTACATTAACAAAAAAAAAATCGATAACCTGACAGTGGATGTATTCAAAACATACATTTTCAAACAAACTTTAGGTAAATACAATAATGTACTGACCATTCCAGGTACTGACCTACTTTCTGGAAGTTCCCACTCAAACTTTCCAGTCAACATGGGCAACATGACGGCCGTGGTCCCGTCCCCGACTATATTGTGGTGCATCAACTCTACGGCTCCCAGCACGTCGTGGAAGTACTGCCTCGTTTTGTTCAAGCGACGCAGCCAGGACATCCTGGACATGGAATCAAAGCCTAAGATGGCGATGCCTAGGCCCCCGAACCCTTCCGTCAGTGGGTCCTCCTGGCGGACGACCCTGTCAGCTGTGTAAGCGACACCGGCGTGTGCGCGGTCGTACAGCACTTGACCTTTCACCTTGCACACCACTCGAAAAAAATCTGAAGTCATTAAGAAACCGGAAGTGATGTTTATGAAGGGTTCCCCCCACGTGACACTGTAATCTCCATGACGCTGCAAGGGGAAATAATCACACAGCAAGTCTCTGTAAGTCTCCAGTATCTGTGGTAAAATACGCACCGCCCCGTTCTGGGTGTACACCCAGTTCTCGGTGCCGTTACACACGGCTGGAGGGTGCCTGATTAAAAATGTGTTCATGACAGGGTCGTCGACGAACAGCTCTGGGTGGACGCATGTCTGTGGGGTCAGCTGATGGATGTCTTGGCTGAATGCTTTGTGAGACTGTCGTCCAGAAGGGACGCTATGAGATGTTTGAGTGACACTGAATGCGATGACCAACACACACCAGGCACAAGATAGGATAACGAAACATTTAGTGTCACAGCGACATTTGTTCCTGAAACATTTCCTGCTCATCTTATGAAATACTTTGTAAATAAACCTTGGAATAACAAGCCGTGTATCCATCTCAGGCATTGGTCACCTGCTTTAAAAAAACACGGTAACAATGAGAGGTATGGGTCTTACATTAATTACTTCACAAATTTAGCACTTTTTAGACAACCCCGTCCCCTTGTCAACAACTGACCACCTATTAAATTACATCATTTCCCCCCGCACACACACACACACACACACACACACATTAATACAAACTTCTAAAAAATAAAAAAATAAATAAAAACAAACCTTGTTAAATATAACGCTAAATAAAAAAAACTTCAAGTCTAATTTGGTCTAATAATGAAATATGACAACAAATGAGTCTTTTACCATATTGAACGGTTTATAACAACAACTGGAACCCATCTCAAAACTCTCAGCTATTATGTCACAGAATGTGGCTCTAATATTGTGGCTCTTATTTTTTTGAGTTTTATTTGAACCAGTTCTTTTATTATGTATTGATTTTCTTTACAAAATTGTTTTAAAATGAGTTCACTGCGGCTTCTAAGTCTTATTGACCTGATGTTATAATATAAATACTTGATACAGCTGTAAACAAAAACAGCAACAACTAAAGTTATTGTACAGGAGTAAAAGTAATTCTTAAAAAAGAAATCAGTGTCCAGAGGCCCGGTATGAGGACAGAACTTGCATTTTTGGGGGGAGAGGGGGAGTGGAGATGCGCATCATTTATTCGGGCGCCACAACTAAAAATCCCATATTACATACACTTTTAACATATTCTCTGCAGTGGGAAATTATGGACCTTGTAGCAAAGACGAATTGGTCCCTATGCGAAATTCTACATGTGTATGTGTGAGTATTTTAAATGTACAGTAGACTCTTGATTGTTCGGTTCGCAATTATCCGGGAGCCATACTATCCGGTATAGTAAATATTATTATTAGATGCACTAAACAGTAAAACTAGTATTAGATGCACTAAACAGTAAAACTAGTATTAGATGCAATAAACAGTAAAACTATTATTAGATGCACTAAACAGTAAAACTAGTATTAGATGCACTAAACAGTAAAACTAGTATTAGGTACACTAAACAGTAAACTAGTATTATATACACTAAACAGTAAAACTTTTATTAGGTACACTAAACATTAAAACTATTATTCGGTACACTAAACAGTAAAACTATTATTAGGTACACTAAACAGTGAAACTAGTATTTGATGCACTAAACTGTAAAAAGATATAGTGTTCCATCACATGGAGGATAAAGCTTTAGTTCTGCAGAGAGTGATCAATAATGTAAAAAAACTTTCTTTGTGACAGAGAATGTGAGCCATAAATTATTATACCAAGTGATGAAATATTTACGTTTGTTACAGGGGAGATAGAGTGCATGGTCCCTCCCTCTTAAACACTGACATATAAAATAGTTCTTTGTGAAAGGTCAAATTAAAAATAGAAATCGAATCGTAGTCAGACTCTATCATTGCGAGCCTCTGTCTGGGTGAATACAAATTAAAAGTTAATTAGAGCGCCATGGAACAAAATTTGATGTGCTCCATTATTGAATATTATGTTATCATCGGAAGCAGTCAAGTGTGGTATATTGTTCAGAAATCGAGTGACGGGAAATGGGTTCGAAATTGATAACAAATTTCCATCTATATACATATAGATACATACATTAAAACATGCACATATATATATATATATACAACCCGCCAGAACGTTCCAAGAAATAGCGTGTAAAACAGGTTGTTTTTTTTTTTTGTTAGTAAATGTAAGGCAGCTAATTATTATGTACAGTTCTACGGCTGATTTGGCTTTAGCAGTATCGATACTGTCAAAACACAACATTAGGTTGAAGGTAGAAAGTCTACTGCATCTGCCCAATCAAATAATGTTACAAAGTTTTGATTTAAAAGTCAATAATAAAATTAATTTAAGAAATGTGTCATCCAGGGGGATGAAACTGAAATTGTGTTTTGTTTTTTCTATGTCCCACCTGCCTGGCTATGTCCCACCTGCCTGGCTATGACCCACCTGCCTGGCTATGACCCACCAGCCTGACTATGTCCAACCTGCCTGGCTATGACCCACCTGCCTGACTATGTCCCACCTGCCTGGCTATGACCCACCTGCCTGGCTATGTCCCACCTGCCTGGCTATGACCCACCTGCCTGGCTATATCCCACCTGCCTGGCTATGTCCCACCTGCCTGGCTATGACCCACTTGCCTGGCTATGAACCACCTGCCTGACTATGACCCACCTGCCTGGCTATGTCCCACCTGCCTGGCTATGACCCACCTGCCTGGCTATGTCCCACCTGCCTGACTATGACCCACCTGCCTGACTATGACCCACCTGCCTGGCTATGTCCCACCTGCCTGGCTATATCCCACCTGCCTGGCTATGTCCCACCTGCCTGGCTATGTCCCACCTGCCTGACTATGAACCACCTGCCTGACTATGTCCCACCTGCCTGGCTATGTCCCACCTGCCTGGCTATGTCCCACCTGCCTGGCTATGTCCCACCTGCCTGGCTATGTCTCCAAAAAAAACTGTTGTGACATTTCACATTATAAAACTTATTGTATCAGTTTAAGATTGCTGAATGAGCGCTCCATCGACAGAAGAAATATTTGACAACAATCAGACAGACGCAACGTCATTGGCTATATAGAAATTTAATTAGTACTTTAATAACTGTAATGGCTAATAGTTCATGTGGAGTTAATATTATATTATTGTTATATTATATTATTGTTATATTATATTATATTATATTATATTATATATTATTATATTATATTATATTATATTATATTATATTATATTATATTATATTATATTATATTATATTATTATATTGTATTGTATTGTATTGTATTGTATTGTATTGTATTGTATTGTATTGTATTGTATTGTATTATATTATATTATATTATATTATATTATATTATATTATACTAGTACCATAGAACACAGTGTACTCAAGTGTACATAGAATAAGTCATATAAATATTATGGATACCACGGATTTTTTCATTGACGCTTATCCTAAGTGAACTTTTATTTCTTTTACCATTTCCCTAATACTGTGAGATGCGCCTATCATAGTCCTTGTCACACATACTGTTAACATATAAACCTAATACACAATAGAAGCATTTTAGCTGATATATTATAAATACATTAACCACGATAATGGAGTGATGGACTATAGATACTTGACTGAATATTACTATAATTTTCTCTGTTGGGATGAACTGTTATATATACTGACGGTTTAATAAAATCCGATTTGGTTGTTGTTAACAATTTATTCTCTACACCCTCCCCCCGGTCCCCCTCCCACCAACTGTCTTAAATCTCCCTGCCCATGATAAGATATTGATACTTTACTTATCACGGTTTAGATAAAAGAAAATAATTGAGCAAAGAAGATATTGATCCACAACAACAACAACACATGTTGTAAGAAATTCAAAATAAAATAGGTCACGTAACGTTATGTATGGGTTATATTTATATATATATATATATATATATATATATATATATATATATATATATATAAAAATAATGATGTAACTATCTATCTATATATAATTTATATGTCTGTCTGTCCGTCAGTCAGCCTGTCTATCTATTTATTTGCCTCCAATTTTTCAACATACCGGCTGAACTGCTAACTATATGTATGTCTGTCTATATCTATGCAGACTTATTGTGCACTTATATTTAAACCTTATTTGTTAGTATTGTTCTCACCGGTGGATATTACAATACATACGTTCAATCACAAACAAAACTCGTCTTCAATGAAATATATTACAGAAATGAACTACAACACATGCACTGATAACATCGTTATCTCTGATCACTAGCGAGGTCTCCGTGAACTAGAGGACTATGGGTCTCCATGAACGAGTGAACTGCATCTAGAAGTCAAAACGAGTCACTGAATCTGGTAGCCAATCAGTTTGAAGGATGGGGTTGTAAACAGTTGACAAATTTTTTTTTTAAAGAATTCTTTTGACCAATGCCTTTAGATAAAAATGCAACTGACTTATTGATTAAGAACGTTAGAAGTCAACGCTGAAAGCTCATCTGCTGTACAATGGAAAGAGACAAATATGTCATTAATGTGACATAAATGATCATGTGGCAAAAGTGACACTGTCCACAGGAGATGACAGACTTCAAACAGACTAAGATAAATGTAATTAGACATACGATGTAAACACATTGGAGTGAGAGAGTGAAGGGAGAAGACCATGGATCGGGAAAAGTGGAGAAGAGAAGTATGGCAGGCCAGGGCCCTAAATGGGTTGTGGAGCCAAAGGAAGAAGAATGTAAACACATGAAGAAATCAATTTAATAAGCTTCGAGTTTATCTTTGAACTGTTCACTCTGACCCATTAATTGATCTAGTTGTACGAATATATTCACTAAATATATCATATATCAATATAAATAATAGCGGTGTGGGTTCTGCGTTAAATCGAAAGTAAAGAATTAATACAACAATATTCCAGTTTAAAATATTAATCATAGCTCCATCCCGGTCTCTATTCGATAATTCTTTAAAAAAATTCTAGTTTTAAATAGATTCTGTGGTTTTTATTATGACACTCAAAACTCCCAAATATTAAAAAGTAACTATAACATAATATCATTCAAATGTTGTTGTTTGTATTACAACATACAGCATTTTAAAATCGTCAAACGTAAACAACAGTAATAATCCGACGATGCGATTAGTGAGTGCGTTCGTCATAACTAATTTTGTAAATAAAGTTCTTTTTAAAATTCGATCTGATATAAAAAAGAAATTATGCCGATTTCTATACAAATTTAGCTCTCAGCTATTATAATACTTCATGTTTGTCAACAAATAGTAATTTTATTTATTTTTAAATTACAAAATAAGATTATATTTTTAAGACTTACAAGTCAAGTGGGAGTGCAAAATAATTAAGCGATCTTTAATACAATATAATTTCTTTAAATTGTGTGACTTGTTAGCTGAATGGCTAAGGTGTATTTTATTTTGCTTTTTTTTCGATCTTTTAATAATTTATCCTTTGGGTTGTTTTAATGAAAAGTAACAACAACTAATTAAATCTCTTTGACACTTTTTTTCATTGAAATAATTTATCTTTTAGGATGTTGTAAGGAAAAGAAACAACAACTAATTAGATTTTTAATTTCGTTCATAACTTTAATTTTTTTTTTTGAAAATATGTATCAAAGCTAAGCAACAGTCTATCCCTATGCAGAGGCTTTGCTGGATACAGCTAGTGTAATAATAATAGCAGTCTGCGTTAAATCGAAAGCGGAAAACAAGAATTCAAAATGGCGTCTTGTCGGCGTCTCAATTTGATAAATGTTTTTTTTTTAAATCTACTGTTTTGAATAGTTTCTGCGGTTTTTAAACCCCAAAGGCCAAAATGTGAAATAATTCCGTTTAAATATTTATTTGTTAGTTTTTTGTATTTCTACGATATATTTCATTTTTAAATTGTAATAATATCATGAAAAAATCGGATCTGTCTAGCCTACTGATCAAACCTAAGGGAATATAACTCTATGCAAGGGTTTGTAAGGTACAGCTAGTATATAAGAATACCTAAAGCCGTATCGAACGTAATGTTCAATTACAATCTCGCTCTGTGTGACACACACTCACCATTACACGATTCAAAATTTTATTGCTCAGGAGAGAGTCTAGTTCAAAAACAAAAGAAAAACATCGGTACACATGTAGGCCTACACGCGTACACATGTACTGTTATGGTCGGTACACATGTACACATGTACTGTTATGGTCGGTACACATGTACACATGTACTGTTATAGTCGGTACACATGTACACATGTACTGTTATGGTCGGTACACATGTACACATGTACTGTTATAGTCGGTACAATGTACTGTTATAGTCGGTACTCATGTACTGTTATAGTTGGCACAAATGTACACATGTACTGTTATAGTCGGTACACATGTACACATGTACTGTTATAGTCGATACAATGTACTGACTGTTATAGTCGGTACACTTGTACTGTTATAGTCGGTACAAATGTACACATGCACTGTTTTAGTCGGTACAATGTACTGTTATAGTCGGTACAATGTACTGTTATAGTCGGTACACATGTACTGTTATAGTCGGCACACATGTACACATGTACTGTTATAGTCGGTACACATATACACATGTACTGTTATAGTCGGTACACATATACACTTGTACTGTTAAAGTCGGTACACATGTACACATGTACTGTTATAGTCGGTACACATGTACACATGTACTGTTATAGTCGGTACAATGTACTGTTATAGTCGGTACACTTGTACTGTTATAGTCGGTACACATGTACTGTTATAGTCGGTACACATGTGCACATGTACTGTTATGGTCGGTACACATGTACACATGTACTGTTATAGTCTGTACACATGTACTGTTATAGTCGGTACACATGTGCACATGTACTGTTATAGTCATTTAAAGAGTTTTTGAGGAGACACTGTATTTTTCGATTGTTTACATCACGTTTGTACACTATTGTTGACTCTTTTAAACCACTAGTAAACTACTTTGCTTGTATGATGGTATCAAACTACTAGTAAACCACTTTGACTGTATGATGGTATCAAACTACTAGTAAACCACTTTGACTGTATGATGGTATCAGACTACCAGTGATATGTGATCTTGTTTATTTATCAACTGTAGTCTCAGATTGTTAGAGATACACGCTGCTAAGAAGTATGACGTATACATACATCTGTACGTGTATCTTGGACCGAGATATATATGAAGTTTGTTTCCGTTATAATATTACTAATATGTAAAAGAAAACTTAATGTGAATTTTTTTTAAAATCTGTAACATGTTATATTAATGTAACTGGGATTTCTTTATCTGTAATTATGTATTATTTAAATGAAATTGTGACATGTCTGTAACGAAATGTTAATGACGTATGACTAGATATGTAACATGTGATCACATATTCTTATGTTCTAATAATACTACAGATTGCAATTACAGGTGCAATTTCATATTTTTAAATTTCTATTTTAGCTATACCATTGCAAGATAAATTTCAATAATATATTTAAACTCTTAGAAAAATATAAAAACAAACAAAAAATCAACAATCCGTTTAAAAATACTCAGACCTAAATATTCATTTCAGTTGCACGTAGTTGTCAAACTCTGCATCAAACACATACAGTACGGAGTTTCAAATGTCTATAAATAAATCTGAAGATATAAAAAGACGTCGTTAGCTGTACAAATAGAATGGGTTATAGACTCAAGTAGACATTGTGTAAATAACAAAATAACAAAACGGAGTCACTCAATGTATAAATACAGTGCAAGTCAATCAATGTACAAATACAGTTAGTTTTGATTTCTTCTTATAACTTGCCATTTTTTTAAGGAATAAAAGTAGTCTATTGAAAACAGAAATATGTCAGTAGGTTTTTACTGTCTTCTTATCCAATAATATCCAATAATATCCAATAATATCCACATCAAAGTTTTGTGAACATTGTAAGTCCACACTGACTTATATATGAATCGTTTAAATCCAGACTATCTTACACCAAAATTCGTTCACGGTGTTCTGGTTCAAAACTATTCTACAGTAAAGTAGTTTATGTATGGAAAGTTACCTCAACGTTTTGGTGCAAGCGGGTAAGATTAAATACCGCCATGGTATAATGAGAGATTGTGTGGCAAGTACAACGACGGACAAGCGACTAAGAAATTCCCACGAGTTTCATCTATAAAATAATTTATCTTGATCAGGTGTGTCTCATAAATTCCCCTGAGTTTCACCTACAAAATAATTTATCTTGATCAGGTGTGTCTCATAAATTCCGCAACACGTCACACTTGTAGTTTTGTGGACAAAATTTGCAACGTGTCAATACTATACGTATATTGTTAAACTATATACATTGATTACATTTTATACGTAGATTGTAATATTTACTTGCGTATTACACATTAAAATCTATAGTGAAAAATTGAACATACTATTCGTATATTGTATATGCATATTGTACACATTACATTAATACTGTGCCTGTATATTATGCACAATATATTCACATTGTTTATAATATACATTTATCTTAATAAAATATGAATATATATATATATATATATATGTTGTATATATGAATGTATATATTATATTTGAATGTAGTGATTTTGAAGGTGGTTGTCCAGCTTAAAAATCTAAAATTGTTGAAAAAAAATCCAAAAAGCACAAAACTTGACATGATATTTCCTTTGTAAACTTCGAATGCACATTTCTATGAACTTTTCTTATAAATTATTGAAATTAAATCATTTAAAGATTTTAATTATCACTATTGACATTCGATTTATATAGGTGACCGCTTTTCTTTTTGTAACTCTCACCACACATTAAGTATTCTATATATAATCTTTGACTCTGACTACATGTACTAAAAATAGATCTCTTACGTCTAATAGCTATGCAATGTAGTTCCATTTTTTTATGCCATTCTAAAACATATCTTTATTTCTGTGTATTCTTGTAGATCGGTTTTACAAAGTGGGTTTTGAACCATGCACCAACCGTTCATGAAACACATGACTTGACTCCTGGACCATGGTAACAGTTAGTTATTGCCATTATTTGTGGTTTAAAATCACACACACACACACATATACAATGTAAAATATAATATTACAGAGAAGATTCAGGAGAACTATAAAGGGAAATGTTTAAGCCCTGCACATATGGTACGGGGGGGGGGAGTAGGTGCAGTTATAGACGGGCTGGGGGTCAAAGAGGTGAAAGTCCGAAGAATAAAGTGGTGAGGTCAAGGGGTGTGCAGGTCCAGGGCGACACAAATATTTCAAGCGTCTCGTTCCCACTCGACTTCCCGAGCAATGCCGGGCACACAGGTTCTTTATATACATGCATATATTTAACCTCTTGAATTGACATGTAGACGTTTTTTTTTTTTAAATGTATCTTACTTAATATACAAGTTCACATAATTCATATGAGGTTTCATAAATTACCACAACTATTCGTCAAATGAAGTTTATTTTATTATCTGGCCATTAACAACATGGTGATCTGGCCATTAACAACATGGTAATCTGGCCATTAACAACATGATGATCTGGCCATTAACAACATGGTAATCTGGCCATTAACAACATGGTAATCTGGCCATTAACAACATGGTAATCTGGCCATTAACAACATCATGATCTGGCCATTAACAACATGGTGATCTGGCCATTAACAACATGGTGATCTGGCCATTAACAACATGGTGATCTGGCCATTAACAACATGGTGATCTGGCCATTAACAACATGGTAATCTGGCCATTAACAACATGGTAATCTGGCCATTAACAACATGGTGAAATGAACAAGTCAACAACATATGTATCATTACCTGATATTTTAATAACATTTTAGTAACAATATGAAACAAAACAATACATATTTAAATAATTTAAAACAAAAATGTAATATTTTTTACAGTCTTTTATGCTAACAAAGTTTAAAGTTCATCATAGATGGTACCCAATTACACACACTGACTATATATTTGAATTAATGATAGACTCATGGGTCTAAGGATGTGTTCTGCAGAATAACACACACTATTACGTATGGTAATGAAATGACGTCATCTGCACCGAATGATGTTGCACAGTGAAATCTGAGTAGTACTCGGAAAGTAATT
Source organism: Bulinus truncatus (assembly GCA_021962125.1). NCBI lineage: Eukaryota > Metazoa > Mollusca > Gastropoda > Planorbidae > Bulinus > Bulinus truncatus. Next base: position 710,594 of record JAGDYQ010000304.1, on the reverse strand, counting down.
TGAGAAGACTTGTATCTAAGTTTCCATGGAGACCGATGTATTGGTGCCGAGGGTGAGATTTAGAAATATACAATTATTATAACTTAATCCTTTCAGAGATATACTGAATCAAAACGATGACTTTAATATACCATCGTCAATATTAATAAGTTTCAATTTAAATTGTTGATAAAACAAACACAGTGTTAACGAAACTGTCGGTTTGATATTGTTGTAAAATAAAAATTATTTAGACTGTCTGAGTTTTAAATTCAACACAGACCATGAAGTCATTCCACTAGTCATACACACACAATTAGATAGTGATTTAAATGTGGTTTTATATTTTTAAATTGTTACACTGTGCAGATTATTTTATAGATGGGATTCAATGAGAGTTTTTCTCTCTGGCACCATTCGCTGCGGTATTAAGACAAAATGGCGTTTGATTTATTAAGTTGTATACAGGCGGCCCTCGACTTTTGCACATTCTACTTTCACACATTCTACTTTCACACATTCTACTTTCACACATTCTACTTTCACACATTCTACTTTCACACATTCTACTTTCACACATTCTACTTTCACACAATTCGCTATTTCGAACATTTAAAAAAAAAATATTTTTTTTAGATGTGTTTTTAGAATCGTCCGTAAAAGCGCTAGTGAAGCACTTTCAGTAATTTCCGACAGTTTCCGTATACCCGGTCTACGAAATGTCCGGTCTATACCCGGTCTTTCTCCGCCCTTGTTGTTCCCAAAGAAATCGTTTTTGTAATGTCATGATCGCCATTTTGAAAGTAATTTAGTTGGTTATGTACTGTTTATGTTATTAATATTTCCCTCTACTTTCGAACATTCAACATTCGCACACACTTTCAGGAACCAATTATGTGCGAAAGTCGAGGGCCGCCTATATAAGGTTTAAATGATTTTATTGTGGCAATTATTTGTTCTAACATATCCTCAAACCAGTTGTGTTCTAACATAGCCTCAAACCAGTTGTGTTCTAACATAGCCTCAAACCAGTTGTGTTCTAACATAGCCTCAAACCAGTTGTGTTCTAACATAGCCTCAAACCAGTTGTGTTCTAACATAGCCTCAAACTAGTTGTGTTTTAACATAGCCTCAAACCAGTTGTGTTCTAACATAGCATCAAACCAGTTGTGTTCTGACATAGCATCAAACCAGTTGTGTTCTGAAATAATCTAAAACCAGTTGTCTTCTTCCATCATCTCTAAATCCATCGTCCCAAATTTGACAAAATCATCACAATTCGCTTAACATTGTGTCATTGGTTAACTCAATTCGTGTTGAGCAACATTTTTTGATGGTGTTTGAAGATTGTGTTTTACCGACTGAAGCTTTGTAGAAAATCTATCACAATTTTGAAGCGCAATTTTATCACTAGAACGAAAATGTGACGGTCACGCGAGGACAGGGGTTATTGGTCACCCATTATACATATTCCAGCCGTTCATGCCAGGTTTATTCGACACGTGGCCTGTCGTTACTTTACCCCTCGGGTTAAAGAGTTGTTATTTCTAATCCATTTCCATGCAATCCAGACAGCAGCCGTTCGCTGTTTAATGCATCACGTGTTGAGCTGACGTTGTTTCTTACGTCATCCACCACGATGATGTCATCTTCCGGCCTGACGTCATCGTGACGAAGAATGTTAGAGCAGTGACACAGGCAGGCGCAAAAGTAGGTCACTCTGGCGTACATCAGACTGCGGAAGTAAGTCCCGCCCGCGTAGAATAAGAAAATGTGCGCAATGCTGTTGATGATAAACAGGAAGTCACTGGCCAGGTAGAGTGCCTCCTTTGTGGATTGTTGCCAGTTTGGTGACTCCTGCATGGCCAGGAATATATTCATCGAGACCGGGTACGTGATGGTGGACAAAATGACCATGACTATGACGTACATGGTGACCCGTCGAGTGCCGTACTCCATGGAGGCCGGGCACGACCCCCGTCGGATGGTTCTAGTTCTAGGAATGCGCGTCACCTGAACCACCAGCAATGCACTCAATGGTATCGTCCCCACCCAGGGCAGCATCCCGATAGTGATGAACCCCGGGTAGGAGAAACTTCTCTCGTGCTGGCTGACGTACACGCAGAGGGCGGAGCAGGCGATGGAGCTCAGGGACAGGCACATGAACTTAAGGCAGAAGACAAACGCCACCAGGAGTGCGCACGTCATGATGGTCAGTATCAGGGCCTTGATTCTCTTCTTGGAGCAGATCCTCCTGACCACCAGCGGCCTGACCACGGCGATGTACCGGACGATGGAGATGGCTAGGACGGTGAAGACCGAGGTGCAGAGGAAACTGTGGAAGGCCAAGATGGCCAAGTACATGGGCGGGTCGTAGCCCATCTGATAGAGGGAGCCGCTCCACGGGTAGTGCTGGACGTTTTCCCTGGCGTACCACCACTTGAAGTTCCGGAGGCAGTAGTAGGTGAAGCTGGTCAGCAGGCCCAGGTCCCACACGGCCAGTGACGTCATGAGGGCCACTATCGGCGTCCTGCGCCTGCTGGCTGACCAAGCGAGGATAACTCCTCCGTTCCCGATGAGGCCGAGGATACACAGAGTTATCTGCGCTGTTCTGTAGACGAGATACCTGTTTGTTAAAAAAAAAATTAGAAAGAAAAGGCAATTAGTATAACAAACTATTTATAATGATAACAAGATATGTCTCATTGTGAAAACAATTTTAGTACAAAATGACATTTTCTGAAAACTTTTATTGTCAGATATCTTTTAACTATGCAGGCACTGTAGTATGACATAAACATTATTTAAAAGTAGGACTAATCAAACTATACAGACACTGTAGTAGGACACTATTTAAAAGTACGAACAATCAAACTATCCAGACTATTTAGTAGGACATAAGCATTATTTAAAAGTAGGTCAGATGAAACGGCACAGCCTATTAACTCCTCATTGATTTGAAAAATATTTCCCATTGAATCCATTTGTCAGTTTTGTCAGTTTATTTATTCATCAATAAATCTTGTTCAGTGCACTATAGTGTAGCTATTTATAGATATTATACTACAGGAATAATAAGAAAACAGAGCTAATTGAATTACTTCTTGGTCATTCCTGCCAGTTGGTAAATCAAAATTAATTATGGCCTATCACTGACTCGTTATTGACATGACTAACTACACTTTTATTTCAAGAGAGTTTACTTTTAATTTCTAAGGCTAATGGAATATTTGACTTTTGTTTATTTGTTTTTACAATACAAAATGTATGCATTTGTACAAAATATGAAGCATTGTAAAAATTATATCGATACCTATCTGCAATATAATAATTACTATCTCCAATATAACAATTACTATCTCCAATATAACATGCTAAACTAGACAATTATAGATGGGATCACTAAATATATAAATAAAGTAAACAAACTTTTCTTTTGAGACATGCTAAACTAGACAATTATAGCGAGACATGTACAACTAATAAGACAATAATAGCGAGACATGTACAACTAAGAAGACAATTATAGCGAGACATGTACAACTAAGAAGACAATTATAGCGAGACATATACAACTAAGAAGACAATTATAGCGAGACATATAAACTAAGAAGACAATTATAGCGAGACATATACAACTAAGAAGACAATTATAGCGAGACATGTACAACTAAGAAGACAATTATAGCAGACATATAAACTAAGAAGACAATTATAGCGAGACATGTACAACTAAGAAGACAATTATAGCGAGACATGTACAACTAAGAAGACAATTATAGCGAGACATATACAACTAAGAAGACAATTATAGCGAGACATATAAACTAAGAAGACAATTATAGCAGACATATACAACTAAGAAGACAATTATAGCGAGACATGTGCAACTAAGAAGACAATTATAGCGAGACATAAACAACTAAGAAGACAATTATAGCGAGACATGTGCAACTAAGAAGACAATTATAGCGAGACATAAACAACTAAGAAGACAATTATAGCGAGACATATACAACTAAGAAGACAATTATAGCGAGACATATACAACTAAGAAGACAATTATAGCGAGACATGTACAACTAAGAAGACAATTATAGCGAGACATGTGCAACTAAGAAGACAATTATAGCGAGACATGTACAACTAATAAGACAATTATAGCGAGACATGTACAACTAATAAGACCGACTACAGTGAGACATGTACAACTAATACGACCGACTACTACTGGCTGGTCAACATGACTAAATACATTACAACACTTCACCTTGACCGTTTTATTTCATACTGGACACTAGACATGTTGACTACGGTGAGCTGGGTGGAGTTGGTGGCACAGGCCACATTGTCCTCTACACTGACCATCGTGATAATCAGTAGGACAGATGAGTTCAATGTTTTCACTTGACCCACCATTATGACTTCATAGAGGTGGCCATTTTAATGAAACATTTCGCCTAGGTCACCAGTGAGTGGTGGACAAGGATTGACTGGAACTTGTTCCATAGTTGGTCGCTGGTACTCAAGTATAATCAGTGAGCAGAGGTCTAGAAGAAAGACTCTTTTAGTAGAATCTGTGATTGATATAAGGTGTAGAGTCAGGATACATTAAATAGAATCAGTACATGATACATTAAATAGAATGAGTACATGATACATTAAATTGAATCAGTAAATGATACATTAAATAGAATGAGTACATGATACATTAAATAGAATGAGTACATGATACATTAAATAGAATGAGTACATGATACATTAAATAGAATGAGTACATGATACATTAAATAGAATGAGTACATGATACATTAAATAGAATGAGTACATGATACATTAAATAGAATGATTACATGATACATTAAATAGAATGAGTACATGATACATTAAATAGAATGAGTAAAGGATACATTAAATAGAATGAGTAAAGGATACATTAAATAGAATGAGTACATGATACATTAAATAGAATGAGTAAAGGATACATAAAATAGAATGAGTAAAGGATACATTAAATAGAATCAGTACAGGATACATTAAATAAAATCAGGTAAAAACATAATTGATAGAATCAGAAAATGATTCTTTTTTATGCTATTATTATATTATTTATCTACTACAATCAGTAAATGTTAGCTCTAATAAAACAATGTCAACAGCTTATTACAAAATGTGGAAGACATTTCACTTTGTTTATTGAACTGTCAAAGAAATCCTCATTCAGTACTTCAATGTCAGCTGGTACAATTAATTCTAAATGATTGGTTCTGAAAAAAATTTAGAAAAAAGGGGAATAACTGTACTGAGTAACAAGTCAGAAATAAAATACACTATTTAACTCCCTTAAATAAATGGTTTATGAACTCCGTGTTTCCCAAACATTTGACATCTGGGTACCCTCTTTATAATTTTCGTAATACTGTGTACCCCTGGTAAAAAAGAAAATGCCTATTGTTTTCTTACAGGCAGGGTTTCACCTGATTTCATTGTTTTCATATTTCCCAATTTTCCCAGTCCGGTGCAATGCGTACCCCCGAAAAACTCTTCGCGGGAAACACTGAAATAAGCTAAAAATAATTAAGTAATAAATCAGACAGAATATAATTTTTAAATAAAAATGTGTCAAAATAAACAAAAGTATCAACAATTTGACGTATGAACCACATCAACAGATCTCCAGAACTTTATGGAACAATTTTTTTTTTAAAAATAAGATGACAATATTGTAATATGAATTTATGATTTGAGTTCCGTTTCCTGTTTGATGCAGGTTCAAGCAATGAACATCTCATCGTTACAGTGACGTCACTGGTCAAACTGACCGCCACGAGATGTTGAAGTATTAATAAACACACATGAAGGAGTATTTGCAAACATTGAGGTGTTTGTATAATTGTTTTTTTTTTATAATAAAGTACAAGTACATTAATCGAAAACATTGACACAAATGATTCAGATAAATACTTCTGCAATTCCTCTGAGAACATGTTTAACTTAATCGATTTTATGTTCTTACTTTGTACACATGAACAAATACTGTGCACGTGAACAAACACTGTACCCATGATCAAACACTGTACCCATGAACAAACACTGTGCTCATGAAAAAACACCGTAGTCAAGAACAAACACTATACGCAAGAACAAACACAGTACTCATGAACAAACACCGTAGCCATAAACAAACACTGTACCCATGAATAAATACTGTACTCATGAACAAGAACTGTACTCATGAACAAACATTGTACTCATGAACAAACACTGTACTCATGAACAAACACTGTACTCATGAAAACACTGTACTCATGAAAAAACACCATAGTCATGAACAAACACTGTACCCAAGAACAAACACTGTACCCATGAACAAAAACTGTACTTATGAACAAACACCGTAACCATGAACAAACACCGTACCCATGAATAAATACTGTACTCATGAAAAAGAACTGTACTCATGAACAAACACTGTACCCATGGGAAAACACTGTACTCATGAACAAACACTGTACTCATGAACAAACATTGTAGCCATGAACAAACACTGTACTCATGAACAAACACTGTCCAAATGTAAAAGCATTGTACTCATGAACAAACACTGTAGTCATGAACAAACATTGTAGTAATGAACAAACACTGTACCCATATCCAAAACACTGTACCCACGAACAAACACTGTACCCATGACCAAACACTGTACATACAAACAAACACTGTACTCATGAACAAACGCCGTACCCATGAACAAACACTGTACCCATGAACAAACACTGTACTCAGGAACAAAGATTGTAGTCATGAACAAACACTGTACCCATAAACAAACGCTGTACTCAGGAACAAACATTGTAGTCATGAACAAACACCGTACTCATAAACAAACACTATACCCATGAACAAACACTATACCCATGAACAAACACTGTTCTAATGTACAAATGCTGTACTCATGAACAAACACTGTACCCACGAACAAACACTGTACTCATGAACAAACACTGTACTCATGAACAAACATTGTACTCATGAACAAACACCATACAAGTAATTCTTTGTTCGGTTACTTCTGTTTTCATCGTGATACGCGAGACACAGACAAGAATAATTAGAGACAGTTGAAGAGACAGACGGACGGACAAACAGAAGGACGGGCGAACAGAAGGACAGACAGGCGGACAGACATACGGACAGACAGACAGACAATGTAAGTATCTCAGTTTAGTTATGTTCAACATTTTTATGTATCAGAATCGGGGAATTTGTGTCTAATTTTTTATTCCTAAATTGATTTTTAGAGCATTTTCGAAAAAAAATGCTCTATTGTCCCCTTTTTGTCTGTCTGTCTGTCTGTCTGTCTGTCCGTCATCACCCTAGATCTCAACAACCATAAGTCCTAGACCCATGATGTATATATCATTTTGTAGGTCTTGGCCTGCCAAGAAAACACTTTTGTCCGTTTCGCGATCTGACCTCTGAGTGCCGTAAAAGGGGCCTTATAAAGTACCGTTTTTTTTACTATATAAGCTATATTAATAATGGAGCGCCCTAAATCTCAGCAACCATAAGTCCTAGACCCATGATGTATATATCATTTTGTAGGTCTTGGCCTGCCATGTGTACATCAAAAGTTCATTTTGCGATAGGACCTCTGAGGACCGGGCTTCAGGGCTCCTAGGGGGCTTATATATTATATATATATGGCCCCATTCTACACCTTGTACGTTCAATAACCCATTCATTTGGTGCGAAATACTGCAGCACGTAGTTTCACCAAGATTTATTAAGAAACTCATTAAATGAAATAGTAAGCTTGTGTTCTGAGTTTAATTGAAAGTACCAGAGCTATGCAACAATTGACGGAGTTTTCGGACGATTAAATGACTACAATTTCGAATGTTTTCAATTATGAGTCCTATTTCAGTAACCACAAACCACTTGTAGTTAGATTTAAGAGAAAATAATTTTTTTTCAAATATAAAGAAACGTCTTTATAATATTTTTTACAGATATATGCATTACATAATTGAATTTATAAACATTTCCAAAATTTACAAATATTTACTGAAAGCTAACAAACGTACTGATACATAACATGAAAATGCGCTAACACGTCCTGTGTCCAGAATGGAACAGGCTTAATTGCTTGTTTAAATTTTGAATCTTCAATTTTCTACCAATCTCTCAATATTTCATATCAAGTACTCTAGTTCTATGTGTCGGAATCTGATCAGAATCGGAAGTTAAAAGAAATATACGGCATTGAGTCTGAATCGGTAACCTCCGACAATTAAGTCAAGTATCCCCTTATTATAATGTATCTGCAAAATAAGGAGACCATGTTATCTAAAAAGTTATATAAAATTTCACACGAAGACAAATAGATCACACAAGTGCATGTTGACCAGGTCAGTACATGTTGACCATGTCAGTACCTATTGACCAGGTCAGTACCTGTTGACCAGGTCAGTACAAATAACACAATCACCACCTTGCACGCGATGAATGTATAACTCGCTTCCTTCCCTCCCCGACTGTCGCCATATCTGATTGAATGTCTTATATAAATACATCTATAGGCTGACTGCATGTCGGACATGAACGTCTGATATAAACACATATATCGGCTAGATAGTTTAAAGTCTGACAGAACTAAAAGTAAATTCATAATATAGTGTACATATGGCCACCGTCTAGCGTGGTCAAGATATGTGTACGGACATGTGGTCAGAACTTTCTTCAGTACTTCAGAGGCGGTATCAACATTACAAATAACTGTGCGGGGCCTAGAGAATAATTATAGGCTATGTACATTAGGGTGTCCCAAAATATTGATGAAAAATTTCTTTTTTTTTATTTTTGGTGGGACACCCTCCCAAAAGTTTCTTATAGTTACCAATATCATCCACTGAAATTATTAGGAAATTTGAACAATATTTACTGGTGCCTCAGAGCATCCAAAAATTTGGTTTGGATGGGCCCATTTTCAGCATTGAATTATTGCTTATTATTGTTTCTTCTTAGTATTTTCACCATTTAATTACTATACCCTTAATATATAATAACTGAAACTATTCTGTTTTTTTATTTTCAGATATTAAAGATGGCAAATAAAAGTTCTGTATCAAGAAAAAACAGTTATGTTTGGTTAATAGGATATCCTAAGGAAGCTATACTTGGTGCACGTCTTCCTTCCGGCCGTGATGCTATGAGAACTTTCTTCTTCTATCATAAATCAAGTAAAATAACAGTTGGTGAAAGTGCCAGGTTGACATTTGAAGCCGTGCAGTCATTCTGGTTAAAGTCGAGATTACCCATAAGAAAGCAACAACATTGTATCGAGAAGATCAAAGATCTTTACAATGAACACAGGCAGCTGGTGAAGAATCGTAAAAGAAATAGCGATTCAGATGGGTTAAAGCAAAAACAGTACAGTATAAAACTTGATCAGCTGTTGGACATAAGTCATTCAAGTGCAGCACAAATGATAAATAACGAAGAGGATCGCCAGTTTCTGAAATTACAACAGCAGTCGAGAGCAGGCTGTATTGGAACGGTGGATAAGAAATTGGCTGCAAAGGAAAAGCGCTCTCTTGAGCGTCGTAAGCGATATAATGAGTGGGCTATTTCTGTAAAGAAACAAACGACAAAAGAAGATGGTTTTTGTCTTGCAACTAGCAGTAATAATGACGATGATACCGATGTAGAAGATCTTGACGATGACAATGAATTTATTATAAAACAATCCAGTAGGGCTGGCAAGAAACAGTGTAAACGGCGTCGTGTGATTTCTTCTAAAGTTTCAGCTGTCCTGGATCGCACAAACACCAGCACAAGGGCGGCAACTATGATACTGGCATCGGCTTTCAACGAAGCTGGTAGTTCTACGTCTACTGTGGTGCTTTCCAAGAGTACAGTTCACCGACAACGCCAACAACGTAGAAAAGTAGCCGCACTTGAGATTAAAACAACATATGTCCCTTCAATATCTGTTGTTCACTGGGATGGCAAACTTATTCCTGATCTCTGTCACACAACTACATCCATATCTGATAGATTAGCAATTTAATTGTCTTCCCTCAATGACGGCAACGTAAAACTTCTCGGTGTGCCGAAATTACAGAGTGGTTCAGGTCAAGCAGCAGCCAATGCCGTGGTGGATAATTTAAAGTCTTGGTCTTGTGAATCACAAATTATCGGTATGTGCTTCGACACAACTGCAGCAAATACGGGCAAAGTAAAAGGTGCCTGCAAACTTCTTGAGGTGGCACTTGGACGCAATCTTCTTTGGTTGGCATGTCGTCATCATATGTTTGAAGTATTGCTAGCTGACGTGTTCACTGCATGTCTGGGACCTTCCACTGGGCCAGAGATTGCCATATTTAAACTGCTTAGAGACAATTGGTCAAAGATACATCATGAGTCAAACCACATTTTTCCACTGATAGTGGTCTCAGACACAGTAAAAGCGTTTATCTCTAAAGAACTTCAGCAAAAACAGCTTCGGGAAGATTACCGAGAACTTATTGCTCTTGCTGCACGTGCTGTTGGACTTGATGTCTCAGAACCGATTCGTAAACCTGGTGCTATTCATAGAGCAAGGTGGATGGCTAAAGCCATTTATTCTCTTAAAATGCAACTACTGTTGGATGGTAATGAAAACGTCTTGCAGCTAACAGATCAACAATTACAAGGAATTCAACGCTTCAATCATTTTGTTCTCAAAGTTTACATTCAATCGTGGTTCACTTGCTGTTCAGCTGTTGATGCAGCTGTTAATGACATTTCCTTGATAAACAGACTACATGACTATGAAGAAGTTCATCTCTGCAAAATTGGGCTAATGATGATAAAATGCCATTCCTGGTACCTTAGCAACGAAATGGCAACATTGTGTCTCTTTTCAGATCTTGTATCTTTGGAAAACAAAGCAGCTCTCGTCACAGCCATGATCTCAGAAAGGGGTCCTCATCTACTAACAACATTGCCAGACAGTATCACCGATTTACAGATCTCTCGTGAATTTTTCACCACGACTAGAATCAATTGCAGCTTCCTCGATATCCCAGTCAAAGATTGGCCCCATAATAACGACTACAATGATGCCTTACGTTTGACTAAGAACTTGAAATGTGTTAATGACAGTGCTGAAAGGGGTGTGGCATTGATACAGAAATTCAGTGCAGCTGCAGTAGATGAGGAGCAAAAGCAATTTTTGCTTCAAGTTGTTGAAAAACATAGGCAAGACTTTGCGAGTTGTAATCGTGAAGATTTGGAGCAAATATAATGAGTGATTTCGTGATTAAGACTTTGGATTAACATGGATTAAGACTTTTTAATTGCTAATTAAGATTTAAATTCTTATGAATGTTGAAAATATAGACAGGACTTTCTGAAATGGTATCATTGTATCATTCTTTATATATGTTCTATATTAATAATGATTAAAACACGACGGTTTCAAAATGTGTTATCAGTTACTATAATTGTTGATATGGAGGATTTTTTCACTCATCTGAGGCACCTCTAAATCATCTTCAATTTTCTTGAAATTTTGTATACATTGTTATTTTGCATAGAAGACACTTTTTAGGTGGTGTCCCGTTTGGAAATACGACTTTCAATTTTTTGGGACACCCTAATGTACATATATAGATCAGTGTTTCCCCACATGGGACCCAATTTACTTGTTCAAAGGGAAAAATAAATTAGGCAATAGGTTTCGGCCAAATAAAATTCCAAGTAAGGTCTATGCATGGTCCAAAAAAGGCCTAAGTTTAGTCCAAATAAGGTATTTGGTCCGAATAAGGCTTAGTTTGGTCCAATTAAGGCCTACGTTAAGTACAAATAAGGCCTAACTTTGGCCCCAATAAGGTCTAAATTAAGTCCAAATAAGGCCTAACTTTGGCCCCAATAAGGTCTAAATTAAGTCCAAATAAGGCCTGACTTTGGCCCCAATAAGGTCTAAATTAAGTCCAAATAAGGCCTAAGTTTGGTCCGAATAAAGTCAACGTTTTGTTCGAACAATGTCTATGTTTGGGGGTCACTTGTCATTGGTCTGTTTATTTTGCCAGTCCTTAAAAACGAATCAAAATTGAGTGTACAATGTGTACAATGTGTACAATGTGTACAATGTGTACATTAGGGTGATAACTATTTTCATTATTTTTCGTAACGAAACTGAAACCCCTCACATTCGAGGAACAATTATATGTAGATGACAGTAGCAACATTAATTTTTTTTTAAATTGAAAAAAGTTCCCCCTATTTTTAATTTTTCGTTCACATATCGCGCAGTTTGAGCTCGCCCCAGCTTGGGGTGAGTTCACAATATATAACTATTTCATTATTGTTATAACTTCTTTTATTTTCTGTTTCAGGTGCAAATATATAATATATATTCTGGAATATTTTAGAACATTGTGGAATATTTTTGAATATTTTGGATAAACTATCTCGTTTTCAGTGCAAGATTGCAAGTCTTACTGTCAGGATAGTGAAAGTAGATAGACATGGATAGATAGAAAGACATATTGTTAGACAGATAGACAGATAGGCTAAACAATCTCACACGGATGCCTACAAACCGTCAAATTCTTGGAAACTTCACTTTTCTGTTCAATAGCCAGAAACGGCGACTGGATCGAATCAAAATTATGATTACGGATATAGAATTGCTTTGGAGGGAAATTCTAGACTTTCCACTATTATCCAGCGCACTCATCAGAAAGAAACTCAATTGCCTGATTGATTTATATGACAAAAACAAAAAGAATCCGTCTGATAAATTTACTACAACACTTTCTCAGTTATTTGATGTCACCAACGTTAATGGAGAATGGAAAAGCACGGAGGATAAAGAACTCTACCAGAGGCAAGTTAAGAGTGGAGGAAAGATTGGTTATTCAATGGTCAAACAAGCCCCTTTGGAATCAATCCACCCAAGAAAACGAATCCGACTATCAAAAACCCAATCACAAGCCAGCTCTTCTCAATCGCAACCTATACAAACACATACAACTGTCTCAGAATCTTCGGATTCTGAAACCTCTGCTTCTTCACCCGACTTGCCAACCTATTCTTCCACGTCATCTTCTCCTGAATGCAAACCGAAATACCAAAGAGCAAGCACTACAACAGCGGGTTTGCTAGTACTGCAAAACAACATTTCTACACATAAAGCATATGATGTTCTTGCAACCATTGCTGAACAGGGTCACGATGTGCCAGTTCCAAGTCAGGCGGGTGTCTGGAAACGAGTAATCTCTGTAGGACGTAAAATGAAAACCAAAATTGTTCAAAAACTTCAAAGCAAAGAACTCTATTGTCTCAGTTTGATGGTAAAAGAGTTCAAGGGGAAGAGTATCAAGTAGTTCTGCTGAAAAAATATGACAACCGAAATCAAACTTGGTATTATTAAATGTGAGAGTGGTTCTGCCGCGGCCATTCACAAGGAACTACATCAGCTACTTGATGAATATGATGCTTGGAAAAATATTGGCATGATAATATGCGACACGACCGCAGTAAATACTGGTCGTTTGCATGGGATTGTAAAGCTCATACAGGATGATGTCTTGAGCAAGGGCTTTCAGAAGCCACAATATATTGGGTGTCAGCACCATGTACTCGACCTCCTTTTGAAACATGTCATGAATTTTTTTATCCAAGAGCCAACGAGCAAACCAAAACTCAACTATTCCTTCATTGACCAATTAACACAAAACTATGTCACTCTTCAGGCTGATTACCGCCTCGTTGCGACAGATGATGTTAGCACAGACGAGAACCCTGGATGGCGAGATGATTTCAAGTTCTTATATGAATTATGTCAGGCATATCGTCATTACAAAACAACTTCACGTTGGCCTCGCATCAACTGGAAGAAACTACCAAATTTACACCAGGCAAGATGGAACTCACGTGCGATATATACTGTTATATCATTTTTTCTGATACCAGAGTGGCGCAACATCCTCACTCCTGCCTGCAACTTCATCTGCTACGAATGGGCAAATGCTTGGTTCCATTCTCAACACTATAATGAAGCGTCCTTCAATGAACTGTTTACCTCACTCATCAGGATAAAATGCAAGAAGGCAATTAAGTGTTTAAAGACCCATTGGTCAGTCGAAAAGTCATTAATTGACATTCCCAGATCTAACCAAATTGCTGAACGTGCTGTGAAACTGATGGAGGAACTTCATGCAAAATCGAGAAAATTTCAATTTTTGAATCTGAAGTTCATAGGAAAAAATATGTTTTAAACATTTCTTGTACATTCTGTACATATTACTAACTGATCTGTATCTTATTTGTTAATAAAAGTTGATCAGTTATTATTATTACTCTTTTGAGTTAAGCTAAAAAAAATAATGTCCTTTTTTTTGAAAAAAGAAATATTTTTCCACTTTTTTCTTCCGAAAAAGGGGGAGGAGGGGGAACTTTTTTTAAAAAAATCAAAAATGCGATTGATATTCTTAAATTACACATAAAAGTTCCTCGATTGCAAGTGGTTTCATAAAAATATTTTTTTTGTTATCACCCTAGTGTACATGTATTCATTTTCTCAATGTTGTCAATTATTTTTATTTTTTGTTTATTTTACGTTCAGCTGTTCAATGACGTGTACTTACTTCATTGAACCAACTGTCGCCTGTCTTAATGCCAGAATGAAAACTCAAAACGAAATTGTTTGACATTGTCTTAACATGATGTCCGAGAATTTTGTCATTACTATTTTCATTTCACGTTGGTTGGTGCCGGGGAACATAGAGTTATGGGACGTGTAGCCATGGGAACTAGAATTATTTATTCCGTTAATTCTGTCAGACGCATTCATATGTCAGTCACTCATAAACAATGTCTGTCATTCACAAAAACAGTCAACAATTCACACACAATATATGTCTCTCACTTACTCACAAGCTAGAGCTGTTGTTCTAATAATTTTTTAACCGAAATTAACGCATAATTTAAAATTGAAATCAAAATAAACCGTACAAAAAGGCAGAGGGCGCCAGTGGAAATGTTGGTTTGACAATTTCAAAAGAATGACAAGGCTACTAAAGATAAAATCAAAGACATCCGCACATGAGAGGCAACTATATGTCTGTTGATGTGTCCATGGGATCTGCCAACGACCGCATCAGTAAAGGGTATGATGATGATGATGACGATAATGATGATGATGATAATGATGATGATGATAATGATGATGATGATAATGATGATGATAATGATAATGATGATGATAATGACGATGATAATGATGATGACGATGATAATGATAATGATGATATGATGATGATGATTATAATGATGATGATATGAGGATGATTATAATGATGATGATTATAATGATGATGATAATAATGATGATGATAATGATAATGATGATAATAATGATGATAATGATGATGATGATGATGATGATGATGATGATATGATGATGATAATAATGATGATAATGATTGATAATGATGATAATGACACTCTTAGACCGCATGCGTTTCTTCTGCAACCTGTGTATGAGACCCAAAGAGCAATTTTCTATTATATTATTACTTTTGTTCACTATATATTGTTAGATTGACTTTTGTTACATACCATTTTTAGAGCATTTTCGAAAAAAAATGCTCTATTGTCCCCGTTTTGTCTGTCCGTCTGTCTGTCTGTTCGTCATCACCCTAGATCTCAACAACCATAAGTCCTAGACCCATGATGTATATATCATTTTGTAGGTCTTGGCCTGCCAAGAAAACACTTTTGTCCGTTTCGCGATCTGACCTCTGAGGGCCGTAAAAGGGGGCTTATAAAGTACCGTTTTTTACTATATAAGCTATATTAACAAAGGAGCGCCCTAGATCTCAGCAACCAGAAGTCCTAGACCCATGATGTATATATCATTTTGTAGGTCTTGGCCTCCTGTGTACATCAAAAGTCCATTTCGCGATCTGACCTCTGAGAGCCGAAAAAGGGGGCGTTTTAAGTACCGTTTTTGCTTATATTTTAAATATAAATAATAAAAGCTAATCAAAGGGGCGTAATCATTATTTATTTTTGTAACAGTTATTCATTTGTTTTTAAATTACAAAATTATACAACGTTACTGAGACCAATTCTCAGACTTACAAATTCAAAATATTCAAGCAATCCTTAATGTAATTAGATAAAAAAAATCCATTTATTTGTATGGTTTAATAGTTCACTGGTTATGCCGCTGACTGCATCAGGTTCGAATCCTTCTGGAGGATTTTTGTTTTCATTAATTTTTTTAGTAAATAATTTAACCTGTTAGGTTGTAATAATTTATCCTGTTAAGTTGTAATAATTTATCCTGTTAGGTTGTAATAATTTATCCTGTTAGGTTGTAATAGTTTATCCTGTTAGGTTGTAATAATTTATTCTGTTAGGTTGTAATAATTTATCCTGTTAGGTGGTAATAATTTACCCTGTTCGGTTGTAATAATTTATCCTGTTAGGTTGTTGTAAGGACAAGAAATAATAATTAGTAAGTAGTTTTATTTTTTTTTTATATTTCCTTCATAACGAAAAAAATAGACCTCAGACTAAATTACGGTCTATCGCTATGCAAAGTCTATTCAGGGTACAACTAATATGAATATTTTTGGTATTACATTCATTTACGAGACGCTTCACCAATGGCTAAATTTGAAATAATTCAAATTTTACATCTTAGCATCTCAAAGTTATACATAAACTATTAAACTTAGAGCAATCATTAAAAAAAACCCATTCTTATAGCCGTTTGTAAATTACAGTATAACAGAGAAATGTACTATTTTCTACATATAGACCTTTTCTATTCTATTGTCTTTTAAGATATTTTTGTCACGTTTGTCTTCAATAAATAAATATAATTATAAGGGTTCTTCCGTGATCCAATGTTTGTGATTACAGAACATAAATGATATTCTAATTTTAGAACAATGTTTTTAATAAACAAAAATGGGTTTCACTGGTTAATTAAAAAGAAAAAGAGAAATAATATTGAATAACAGGTGAAGTTGTGAACATCACTTCGGATGTTCGGTTCTGTTGAATGAAATCAATCTAAAATTCGATGCAACAGACATAGTGCACTAAGTGGTTTAAAAAAAAAGAAAATCAATTTTGTTTACAGATGTCGCAACTTGCGCTTAATTTGTTGTTTTGTGTCTAAATGTGAACAAATCTATTTCACTAGTTTACGCCTCAAACTGGAGAAGTTTATTTTTAATAAACTAAAACAAAATATATATTTTTTTTTGCATAAATTTAGAATTTCGGCACAGTTACTGCGTCATAAAGTCACATTTTCATTTTTATTGTTATCATGTTTTAACTACCAACGTGCCGCCGCAAATTACAACATGAGAACATGGGACGTAACACAGTACAACATAAAAACATGGGACGTAACACAGTACAACATGAGAACATGGGACGTAACACAGTACAACATAATAACAGGAGACATGACAGAGCATAACGTGAAAAGATGGGACCGTAACTTTGTACAACATGAGAACACAGGACTTTACAAAGTATAACATGAAAACACAGGGTATGATTGAGAATAACATGAGAACACAGGGTATGATAGAGTATAACATGAGAACACAGGGTATGACAGAGTATAGCATGATAACACAGGACTGGACAAAATATAACATGAGAACACAGGGTATGACAGAGTATAACATAACGATACAGGGTATGACAGAGTATAACATGATAACACATTACTTGACATAGTATAACATGAGAACACAGGACTTGACAGAGTATAACATAATAACACAGGGTATGACAGAGTATAACATGAGAACACAGGGTATGAGAGAGTATAACATGATAAAACATGGTATGACAGAGTATAGCATAACACAGGGTATGACAGAGTATAGCATAACACAGGGTATGACAAAGCATAAAATGATAACACAAGGTATGATAGAGTATAACATGATAACACATGGTATGACGGAGTAACATGATAACACAGGACTTGACAGAGTATAACATGATAAAACAGGGTATGACAGAGTATAACATGAAAGCAAAGGGTATGACGGAGTATAACATGATAACACATTACTTGACAGAGTATAACATGATAACACAGGGTATGACAGAGTATAACATTCCATTTTCCATTGTATTTATTACGAAAAATTCATTTTGAAAGAAAAGAAAATTTTCGCTTGTACTTGACGCGGTAACATTTAATGGAACGAACTGCTGTACCAGTTGTGTGTCATTCCCTCCACATCTTCATTATAAACTGCTGTACCAGTTGTGTGTCATTCCCTCCACATCTTCATTATAAACTGCTGTACCAGTTGTGTGTCATTCCCTCCACATCTTCATTATATACTGCTGTACCAGTTGTGTGTCATTCCCTCCACATCTTCATTATAAACTGCTGTACCAGTTGTGTGTCATTCCCTCCACATCTTCATTTTAACCCAAGCCCTGGGCAACAAAGGTCACGGTCTGACGAGTGCAAAAGAGGTAAGTAGCGTCGTTAGGCAATTGACCTTCAATAGATCAGGCAAGCCTAAAATCACACTGACGTCATTCAAGCCACTCACTGACAAAATGTCTGAAATATTCATGTCCAGCCGAATCAAAAAGTTTTGGGCGCTATAATGTTACACACATTCACACACACACATACACACACATACACATACACATACACACATACACACACATACACACACATATACACACAAATACACATACACACAAATACACACACACATACACACACACACATTCACATGCACATATTTACAAACACGTCACACATACGTTTATTCAAACGTACACACACATGACACATATATACATTTATACAGAGATACAGGCAAACATGACACATACATACACTTATACAGACTGACAGACACACACATACACACAGACATATAACGACATGTCCCTACATATGCCATCGAATTCTTTTAAAAAAATGTTAAGTGAAGTTTCGCAAGAGATGAAAAGTAAACTCTTTCTAACCCTTTCCCCTCCATCACCTGCTTCTCTCAGTTACAGGTCACACTATAGTCACGTGGTTGGTAGTGGATCCTAAATGGAACACATTTCAGTCACATTCTGTCTCCAGGCGCTGGACGATGAGACCAAATTGTACAAATCAATTGCTGGCGGCAATATTTTCATCTCCATTAAATGCAACACTCTCACGATTAGACGACTAGTAAGTCATATTGACTTATGGTTGAGTCATTTTTCAAAATACTTAGTACTGCAGCCTCTAACTCGATGTAATTGCAGTTTAGTCAGCAGTTAACTAGTTAATAATATAGCTGGTCAGCAGTTATCTAGTTAATACTATAGCTGGTCAGCAGTTAACTAGTTAATACTATAGCTGGTCAGCAGTTAACTAGTTAATAGTAGTCAGCGGTTAACTGGTTAGCATTGTAACTGTCACTGTCAGATTCTGTCTAGTTATTAGCACTTTTAAGTAAACTTCTAACTATGTAAAAGTGTGATAACTTCAAGTCTAACTATTAAAAAATAGTGTCTATAATTATATCAACATCCATCTATTATGTGGTATAGTTATATCAACATACATCTATTTAGTAGTATAGTTGATTAGTATTATGTATGATTGTATCAGATTCATACATTTGAATGACGCAGTGGTTGAATTAACTTTACACTTCATTGTACCTGTGTAGTTGAATCCACTTTACACTACATTGTACCGGTGTAGTTGAATCCACTTTACACTACATTGTACCAGTGTAGCTGAATCAACTTTACACTACATTGTACCTGTGTAGCTGAATCAACTTTACACTACATTGTACCTGTGTAGCTGAATCAACTTTACACTACATTGTACCAGTGTAGCTGAATCAACTTTACACTACATTGTACCTGTGTAGCTGAATCAACTTTACACTACATTGTACCAGTGTAGCTGAATCCACTTTACACTACATTGTACCAGTGTAGCTGAATCAACTTTACACTACATTGTACCAGTGTAGCTGAATCAGGCTCTATCTACACTAGGCTTGCCAAAGTTGGAGTCCTTGAGGGAGAATGAGTCACATTGTGTTAATCACGAGGGCCGCACACGACAACTAAAATTTGAAGCAATTAAATAAAAATTTTGAACTACTTATCCACATGTACATTAAAAACCTAAAACTTTAATTTAAACTCATGAAATAGTTAAGGAGATCTGAAGAAATTAAACAGCATGTAAAATGATATAAATAATATTGCAACAGCGAACAAATATTAGGTTAGCAAAGGTAATTAGAATTAGCTCATACACTAAATTGCATCATTGTCCATCGACCAATTTGTTCAAATAGTCCGAACGTCCCTACCCCCTACCAAATACATTGAATCAAACAACTGAATACTGATGTACTCTTCAGCTCAAAGTATTGTATTATGTGTGAACTTGTAAGTCTATTTATAACTCTGTAGCCATGTTTGTATGTTTGATGAAACTTACAAACATTTGAGCTGTTTGGTCAGAGAATGACGTTTTTGAGATTCTAGCCAGGGCCTTGTGTTATGTCAGATGAACTGACAACCTAGTCACAGTACCAATCAACCAAACAACTTACTTTGAACTGACTACCTAGTCATTGTATCATTCAACCAAAGGATTTTTTTTGAACTACCTAGTCATTGTACCATTCAACCAAACAACTTACTTTGAGGAAAAACAAACTAAAACTTGAACCAACGTACCTTTTTTTATTCAAATCAAACACAGCGGCCAGATTTATTCTACTACATAAATAAAGGTTTTGTAAAGACATACAGAATGCCAACACAGTTTATATTGAGGCCTGTGTCACACGAAACATAACACTTACATTAAAACACATCTTGTATTGTTAATGCTTCGTTTCTTGATGTTTTAGTTGTTATTTTGTTTGTTGATGTTTTGTTTGTTGATGATTTTTGTTGTTAAGTTGTTCGTTGTTTTGTTTGTTGATGTTTTGTTTTTTGATGTTTTGTTTGTTGTTGTTTTGTTTCTTGATGTTTTGTTTGTTGATATTTTGTTTCTTTATGTTTTGTTTGTTGTAGTTTTGTTTGTTGATGTTTTGTTTCTTGATGTTTTGTTTGTTGATGTTTTGTTTCTTGATGTTTTGTTTGTTGATATTTTGTTTCTTTATGTTTTGTTTGTTGTAGTTTTGTTTGTTGATGTTTTGTTTCTTGATGTTTTGTTTGTTGATGTTTTGTTTCTTGATGTTTTGTTTGTTGATGTTTTGTTTGTTGTTTTGTTTGTTAATGTTTGTTAGTTGATGTTTTGTTTGTTGTTATGTTGTTTATTGTTGTTATGTTGTTTGTTGATTGTTTAATGATGTTTTGTTTGTTGTTTTGTTTGTTGGTGTGTTGTTTGTTGTTTTGTTTGTTGATGTGTTATTTGTTGATGTTTTGTTTGTTGTTATGTTTTTTGTTGTTTTGTTTGTTGATGTTTTGTTTATTGATGTTTTTTTGTTGATGTTTTGTTTGTTAATATTTTGTTAGTTGATGTTTAGTTTGCTGTTGTTTTGTTTGTTGTAATGTTGTTTGTTGTTTTGTTTGTTGTTGTTTTGTTTCTTGATGTTTTGCTTGTTGATATTTTGTTTCTTTATGTTTTGTTTGTTGTAGTTTCGTTTGTTGATGTTTTGTTTGTTGATGTTTTGTTTGTTGTTGTGTTTGTTAATGTTTGTTAGTTGATGTTTTGTTTGTTGTTATGTTGTTTGTTGTTGTATTGTTTGTTGATTGTTTAATGATGTTTTGTTTGTTGTTTTGTTTGTCGATGTGTTGTTTGTTGTTTTGTTTGTTGATGTGTTATTTGTTGATGTTTTGTTTGTTGTTATGTTTTTGTTGTTTTGTCTGTTGATGTTTCGTTTGTTGATTTTTTTTGTTGATGTTTTGTTAGTTGATGTTTTGTTTATTTATTTATCGTTTGTTGATGTGTTGTTTGATGTTTTGTTTGTTGATGTTTTGTTTGTTGTTATTTTGTTATGTTGTTTTGTTGGTTGATGTTTTGTTTGTTGTTTTTTTTGTTTGTTGATGTTTTGTTAGTTGATGTTTTGTTTGCTGTTGTTTTCTTTGTTGATGATTTGTAAGGTGTTATGTTGTTTTGTTTGTTGATGTTATGTTTGTTGTTGTTTTTTGTTGATATTTTGTTTGTTGATGTTTTGTTTGTTGTTATGTTGTTTGTTGTTTTGTTTTTTGATGTTTTGTTTGTTGTTTTTTATTGATGTTTTGTTTGTTGTTTTTTTTGTTTGTTGATGTTTTGTTTGCTGTTGTTTTGTTTTTTTTGATGATTTGTTTGTTGTTATGTTGTTTGTTGTTTTGTTTGTTGATGTTTTGTTTGCTGTTGTTTGGTTTGTTAATGTTTTTTGGTTAATGTTTTGTTTGTTGTTTTTAATCACTGAAATCAAAGTCATGGTGAAATAGTTTATTTTTCCTTCAATTGGCTAACACTTGTAATTTTTCATGGCCACATTATTTGGTCTCGGAAGTCTCACAAGTGAGATACTCAACAAGTTGTTGACCAATTAGTGAAGTAACGGTAATGGACTGACGTCAATATTTGTTTTAAGGTCAGAATTTTTTTCAATCTGAATTGTTTGCAGCTGTCGATACTGAACAAATCAGTGATACTCACCAAGTACTGTTAGATAGACATGGGTCAAACTGGACCATACCGGCCGTTCTCTATATCTTGTACTGGTCAGAGTATAGCTGTAAAAACGATAATTTTTATATTGTTTATTTAAGTGAGGGAAGTAAAGAATTAATTTTAGTGTAGATTCAAAGGAATTGATGAAGTGAGATGTAAATATTGATGGGAGGTTTCAAATAACATGCATTCATTGTTATATGATAGAAAATAGAAAATTGTATTTGTAACAAAGAAAGTATTTGAAACAAAGAAAGAAGAAAGTATTTGTAACAAAGAAAGTATTTGTAACAAAGAAAGTATTTGAAACAAAGAAAGTATTTGTAACAAAGAAAGTATTTGAAACAAAGAAAGTATTTGTAACAAAGAAAGTATTTGAAACAAAGAAAGTAATTGAAACAATGTGACAAATGTTGTGTTTTTGTATCAAAGAGTTGGATGTTTGGTTCCAAACAGTGTCTTATTATACGATCTGACCATACACTACATTACGTGGTCAAAAGACTACTGAGATCAACTTTATGTCCGACTGTATGTTTAAGTGTATGTCCAACTAAATGTTCAAATGTGTGTTACACTGAATATCTGACCGAATGTCCAACTTTATGTCCGACTGTATGTCGAACTGTATATACTAACTATAATGAAAATTATAAAAATTAGATGTCTAAATAACAAAATAGAATTATATCGAAGTTTTATTTGGTAGCATCTTATTATCTTTTGTTATCACTAAAAAATAGAGCAGCAGTTATATTAAAAAAATCAATCGAAATTAACGCATTATTACATTTTTATCGCAAATTAACGCATTATTACATTTTTATCGCAAATTAACGCATTATTACATTTTTATCGCAAATTAACGCATTATTACATTTTTATCGCAAATTAACGCATTATTACATTTTTATCGCAAATTAACGCATATTTAATCGAAAAAATACTTTATTTATCATTTTACTCAATCAACATGGCATATTAAAATGTTAAATTTTATTGATAAATGAAACAGTGTTATTTATTCAGCCAATTGTTTAAACAGAACAGTTTATTTACATTCGTCGGTTAGAGTGAGTCGTTCACAAGGGACAATTGTGGCAAGTGATGCTAAATATTTTTTCGCTAAATTAGCCAAAACTGGATATTTGACCTCGCGTAACTTTCACCAATTTAATCGTTCCAAGTCATTTGTGGTTGTTTTTCATCAATACAAAGTCAAGATCATTTTACATCACTGATTGACCGGTGTCATGTATATGAAACTTTTAGTGAAGCTGTTGCAGACTTGACCAGCAAGATGCTGTATTTTCTAATGCGATAAAAAAAAATGAGAAAAAAAATGATGAAACAAAATTTCTATCATCTCGTTATTGTGACCTAATTATAACAGGGTTCACGAAACACTTGCTGTTCTTTTACCTCCAATAATACACTACAGTATATAAAGTATATTAGTGAATGAAACTTTTCACTTTTTACATCGACCAGGAAGGAAGCAGGAGGTTTACTTGTCGAAGGAATATATAAAAAAAACATCATCATTTTAAAACGTTTTTCTTAGCTTCACTTCTTGTCTGTAAGTTTGTCTGTCCGCGAAATTCGGCAATCCAATTTTAAACCACTTTCCGATAAGCTATAGCTCTGATACTTTCAATATAGCCCAGAACCCGATGACAATGCATTATTCTTATATTTCATTATGATTTATAATTTATGAAAATTAGAAGCTCTTATAAAGTCTATTACCATGTGACCAATTTATTCCGAAATTTTTCCAGGCTCATAGAAAAACTATTTTCTGCTTTTTAATACGCAAGAAAAACGTTGTTTTTTATAAAATATTTTTTATAATGTAATTTTTATTATATTACAAGTGGGGAATTTGTCGGCATACCTGGGGGTGGGGGAGTTTGCGCGAATCGTGATAAGGATGGGTTGGTAAATTTACGTAGTAAGTGAACGGACCTTAACTTCAAATTGTAGAGTGAAATGCTGTTATTTATCAATTTAGCACTATTCTGGACCCATCAGCATTTTGGTCAATATAACACACTTGGGTTAAAAATTTTAATCGCAATTTTTTTCGAAGCGTTAATCGCGAGTTTATGCAGTTTAATCAAAAACCATACTATAACTATCTAGGTCTGGATAACAAAAATATCAAAATTGGCATCCCTGCTCCACTCCTCTCTCTCTCTCTATGTCTACATCTCTCTCTCTCTCTCTCTCTCTCTCTATGTCAGCCTTTCTCTCTCTCTCTCTCTCTCTCTCTCTCTCTGTCTATGTCAGCCTTTCTCTCTCTCTCTCTCTATGTCCACCTTTCTCTCTCTATGCCCACCTTTTCCTCTCTCTCTCTGAACTCTCTCAGTTTTATCTGCGGGCTGAGACTTAGTCTCTTAGAGCCCGTGAGATCAGACTTGCTGTGTCTCTCAACATCTGGAGACTGCCATAGAGCCCGATGGCCAGCAAGCTTCCGGACTGGTCCACCCTGTGGTCCGCCAGTCTGGGGCACTCGAAAAGCAAATGATCTACGGTTTCCTCCACTTCCCTGCAGTGTCTGCAAAGGGTGTCGCTGTTGGGCCTCAACCTCCCAAAGTACGCGCCAATAGGACAGTGCCCAGTACGGAACTGGGCAATTAGCGCCTGCTCGACACGCCTAAGCTTCCACCACGGGTCAGTTTTGGACGGCCGCTCTAGGACTTGCCGGATCTTAAGTCCGTTCACCCCATGAGCCCAGCCCGAGAACCACTTCGATTGTCCAAAGAGGCAGATCATGGAACGTGCTGCCTCAAATGAGCTCTTTCTTGCACTCACGGGCAGCACTTGGGAATCCGTCGACTGGACTATTGCCTTGGCAATGCCGTCTGCCCTTTCATTACCGGGCACGTCCGCATGCCCGGGAACCCATTGAAGGGTCACATGCACGTTGTGTTGGGACACAAGACCCTGTATTGCCATCAGCATGGCTTCCAGCAGAAGCGGCCATTCTCCTGTCCCTTTTACAGCTTGGAGAACAGAGAGCGCGTCAGTGAGAATGACAATGTCCAGAGCAGGCAAAGTACCCTCACCGATTAGCTCCCCTATGTGGTCCACTGCCTCAGTAATGGCTGTCATCTCTGCCTCGTAAGCACAGAGCGACCCACATAGGCCAGCATGGTCTTTCACAAAGCCAGTTTGTGGGAGAGTGGTGTGGACCCCAAACGAGGCGCTTGTCCGGCCGTCTCTACTGGATACAGAGGCATCAGTATAGGCCAGTATAGCGTTCCCTGAATAGGTTCCAATCGTCTCCATAGCTACATCCGTGATGGTTCGGCGATCCTTTGCGTTCCCAGCATTGGTTTCGACCCGGGTCGTGCGTACCTCGGGCATGTAGAAAGCCTCGCCAGGAGGGACCTTAGAGACTGTCTCTAGCATTAGGCGGTCAGTCGGCAGCTTGATCTCGGAGGCAAGTCTCAATGCGTGGTGCATGAAAGACTGCATCGAGAGCCGCTTCCTTTCCACCCAGCCATCGACCATCTCCCTTAGGACCGAGGTCTCCTCCTGCCGCTTAAACCGTTCATACGCGGTTATAACGGCCTGCTCTCTACGGATACCCAGAGGTGGCACATTTGCCATGATTTCCACCGCTGCTGTGGGTGCCGTTCGGAAAGTGCCTGTGATCAGCCGGAGAGCCTGGTTTTGTACAACGTCTAGGGCCTCTAAAGAGGACTTTGACCCATAGACCTGCACAACCTGGCTGTAATCTATCTGAGACCTTACTGCACCCATGTACAGTGACCTCAGGACATCTGCTCGAGCCCCCCAGGACGTGCTCGCCAACTTCTTGACAATATTCAGTCTATCAGAGGCGCAGCGGGCAACCTCCGAAAGATGTGTGCAGAGAGTAAGCTTTCTGTCAAGTGTAACTCCCAGGTACTTGGGCTTAGGTTCCAGAGCAAGAACCTCACCCTCTACCTCAAGTCTAAATGGCTCCTTAAGGATACTCGTGCCCATGGTAACAGCGAGTAGACGGTCTTCGAGACGTTAATCTCTAGCCCCCACATCCTAGTATAACAGCCGACCGTAGTCAGGTCCTTCTGGAGTGCTCTCTCAAGGACTGAGGCACTCTTTCCGGTCTTCCAGATCGCTAGGTCGTCGGCATACAGTAGGCTTTTACAACCCAGAAACTCAGGCAGGTCATTGATGAAAGCTAGGAACAATGTACAACTGAGGGCCGAGCCCTGTGGGAGACCCTGTTCGAGGGTCCGTTTCCTCGACACGCTGTTCCCAATGCGTGTCGTGATAGTACGATTACTGAAGAAACTGCGTAACCAAATGTAAATCTCAGCGGTGACACCCAACCGCTGTAGCTTCAACAATAGTCCTGGTCGCCAGACTCGATCGTAAGCCTGCCTGAGATCTAGGAAAACTACCGCCGTTGACTCAGCTTTCTGAAAGCCGTCGGCTATTGCTTGGACGAGAAGCGTGACCATGTCCATCGCACTCTTACCCCGCCGAAAGCCTCCCTGCTTTGGGGTAATGAGCCCTTTTTCCTCTAGGAACCACATCAACCTTCGGTTGACCATGCGTTCTGCTACTTTCCCAACACATGAAGTGAGGGAGATAGGACGGTAGCTTTCTGCTTGGTCAGTCTTTTTCCCTTTTTTAAGTACCGGCACTATGACAGCCTCCCTCCACCTCTGAGGGAGTTCTCCGGTCAACCACGTGCGATTGACAAACTGGAGTAGCTTTGCTTGTCCCGCTGCCCCGAGGTGTGTGATCATCTCATTACTGATCAAGTCACTGCCTGGGGCCTTTCTCATGTGACACTTCCTGACTGCGTATGTCAGTTCATTGGCAGAGAATGGGGCTCTGAACGTGTCTCGATTTTCCGTGCCAAACTCAGCCTTCTCTTTGACTCGTCGGACTTTATCCAAAGCCTTGGACAGTGTACTCTTCTTACTCGACTTGCTGACCTCTGCAAAGTGCTTGTTAAGCACTTCGGCCTTCTTGCTATCGCTAGCCGTCAGGCCTGAGTCCGTTTGCAACGGGGCGCCAGTTCTAATCGTCCCAGCCTGGGTCAAGTCTTTCAGTAATTTCCACGTCTTTTGGCTTTCCCTTAGATCCAACTTCTCGCATGTATCAGTCCATTTCTGCTTTTTGGCCTCAGCAGACGCCCTTTTTACTTGCTCAGTTAGTTTATTGTACTCACGGCGCGCCTCAGCCGTTTTCAATCGACAAGCTTTCTTACGAGCGGCTTGTCTTTGCCGAACTAACCTTGCAAGGGCTGTAGTCCAAAATGGTCTGAACTTACGTTTCGGTAGGCTCTTTGGGATCGTCCTACGTGCGGCACCTAAGATCGCTTCAGTGATCTCCTTGTAAACAACGTCGACTGTTCCACACTCGGTATCTACCCTCTCCAAGGCTGCGTCTCCTGCAGCCTTGAAGACGTCCCAATTTGCTTTTGAATAGACCCAGCACATGTGCTTAGCTCCTGGGTTTCTCTCGGGTGGGAGACGAGAACGGGTTTATGATCACTAACGATGCAATCTAGCACGCGGAAAGAGGTGTTACAGGCCAGGTCAGCCGAGACGAATGTTAAGTCGGGTCTCGTTTCGCTCCCACTCGCACCGTGCAGCAAGGTGGGTACAGACTCATGGTCCTGCAACCTAACTAAATTTGTATTTCTACAAATCTCCTCAATCCTCTGGCCAGCCGCGTCAGTGCGCTCATAGCCCCATGCCGGATACATGGCGTTGAAATCACCACATGCGAAGGTGCCAAGCAGAGTATCCTCAGCTGTTATTAGCCTGAGCTCCGTCTTGGGGGGATTGTACACGTTGACACAGTGGTACTTCCTCCCATCCTTATAAACATCCACCGCAAGCGTATCCGTTTTTCCGCGTGAGCCGTGGGCGCTGCTCAGCTGAGCGTTAAGCGTATTTCTGACCAGGGTCACCAATCCCCTGCAGTTCTTGCACCCACAACGGAAGCACGAATAGCCAGTGATGTGGACCGTCCTAAGTCCAAGGATGCACTCTTGTAACATTGCAACATCCACGTCATTCTCGTTCAAAAGCTTTGCGACTTCTAGGCTCTTGGGGATGAGACCCAGGACATTCAGTTGGACAATCCTGAATTGAGCCTTACCAGAGCGTTTCCCAAGTCTTCGCTTGTCAGTTGTGGTGCCGGCCACCTCAGGCGGGGAGCTTTCGGCTACACCCGGAAAGTGACCTGCTCTCCTCAACTTTCGGCTTCCCACTGACAGAGCAATCAGCGTTTATTGCCGAGGGCTGGGCTTGACAGTTCCCAGTCTCTTTTGTCACGCCGGGCACCATAGGCGGGGAGCTTTCGGCTACACCCGTTAACAGTGACCAGCGGTCCATGACTTTCGGCTTCCCGCTGACAGAGCAATCAGCGTTTATCGCCGAGGGCTGGGCTTGACAGTTCCCAGTCTCTTTTGCCGCGCATGGTACCATCGGTGGGGTTCGGGGAATAGCGTCTCCCCTCTCTGTTACCCTGCCAGAGTCGATTTCCGTGCTGTCGGGGTGCACCTCGGGGGTGCGCACAGTGACTGGGTTGCCCTTGGTAGGGTTCCCCAGGGGTAGAGGCCGACAACCTTCCGCCCTGCATCTCATTCTCCCGCCGGGTACCAGCGGCGGAGCAAGCCATCTATCCAGCCCCGTTAGCGGTACCCTGCTGGTCGTTACGATCGGTTGTCCGCTGACAGAGCAGTCAGCGTTACCTGAGGACTGGGCTCGACCTGCCACAGCCACTTTTGGGGGGTCTGCCTCCCCCTCGTCTCCGCGTGGTCGTACGTTCTGGTTTCGTGCCGACAGAGCAATCAACACTAGCCAGGGACCGGGCTCGACCTGCCTCAGCCTCTTTTGAGGGTGTGCGACTTCCCTCGTAGCGCCGTTCAGCGGTCACTCGTGCCTGGGTCAGGTTGACAGAGCAATCAACCGTTCCCAGGGGCCTTGCCTGACCTAGCTTGGCCTTCTGTGATGGGACGCGACTCCCATCTGTTCGCTTTTCCGGTAAACCAGACGGTGGACACTCAGTGCCTCCTTAGTGGTTCTCGAGCTGAGCCGAAAGTAACCATTTTTGCGATGCCAGACCTTTCAGCCGAAGTCGTGGCACCGGGGCAAGTAGTCGAACTTTTTACGATGGCGGTCCTACCGCCCTCTAACCATCCATCGAGGCATGTTTGGGTGCTGCCCAGACCCGCTTTATTTCCTTTCATTGCCTTAACCATTTTGCTTTTCGGGTGCCCCAGGGAGGGGCGGGTTGGGTGGTCTGACAAGTAAGCAGAGCAGCTCAGTTGCCTCCCTTGCCTCGACCCAGGTTAAACCAGTGCCGGGGCGTGCCTACCGCCGGACATGTCTGATCTCTCGGAGTGAGACTTGGTTGGCGTACCTTTCTCCTCGAAACCCCGATCTGCCATCGAGGGGCTGGCTCCGTGCAATACCAGCGTTCGGTCACAGTATCGAGTACACCAGGGTTCACTTCATGCGCTCGTCCTGCAGCGGGGGAGCGTTTAGCAGTTCCCTTGCGGGCTTCCCACCACCATTCACCTAAGAGCGTTCAGGTGCCCACCAGAGCGGGGTGGGCTGGTGGCGTAGGTAGCGGCATTACCTAAGAGACACTTTTAGATTTCGCATTGTTCCCGGAGCAGGGAGTCTCCCAGAGCTACTTTCTATTTCTTCTGCCAGACATGAGGCCGGTCAGCACCTAGGGATGACATCGGCCCCCATAGTACCGACCAGGTGTGGGTCTCAGGAATCCTCCAGACGAACAGCGACACGCTAGCGCCACGCGTACTGTAAAGGTCCGATGTGATTGACCCACGTCAGAAACGATGCCACCATGTTTCGTTTTGCAAGCCCTTACCCATTCCTAGGGTTTGGGTTCTTCGAGACTAATAGTCGAGGATTCCGCGCCGTACGGATCTCGTTTTTACGTAACCTTCACTTTAAGTGCCATAATATGGTCCGAAACAGTTCGTGACTCCCCAAGAGCAGAGAGCCGTGAACCGCGTCTCTAGAGGCCTTGCGTTCCGGTACTGGGAAGCCGGAGTGCCGGCCACACACAGTTGTGGGACGCTTTTCCTCTCTCTCATGTCCACCTTTTCCTCTCTCTCTCTATGTCCACCTTTTCCTCTCTCTCTCTATGTCCACCTTTTCCTCTCTCTCTCTCTCTCTATGTCCACCTTTTCCTCCCTCTCTATATCCACCTCTCTCTCTCTCTCTCTCTCTCTCTCTCTATGTCAACCTTTCTCTCTTTATGTCCATCTCTCTCTGTATGTCAAACTTTCTCTCTCTATGTCCATCTCTCTCTCTATGTCCAGCTTTCCTTTCAATAAAGTAAGGGCGTAACTTGGGCCGCAGTTTCGGCCCTCACCGATAACCGTTTGAATGTTTTCTAGATTCAATGATCCACGTTCCCATTATAGAGATATGTATGGTTCCCATTATAGAGATATGTATGGTTCCAATTATAGAGATATATATGCATATGGTTCCCATTATAAATTTATCTATGGTTCCAATTGTAGAGATATCTATGGTTCCAATTATAGATATATCTATGGTTCCAATTGTAGAGATATCTATGGTTCCCATTATAGAGATATCCATGGTTTCCATTATGCCTTATATTATATCACTAACCATGACTTTTTTCCTGGTAAAGTTTAGTGTGAACTGTCGGATTTGATGAGATGAAATCTCTTAGATACTATACACCACTTATAGTGGGGAGTTTTATAGTGTTCTTCTTTCATCTCTATCATTATCGTAGGGAGGGAGGAGGGGCTTGTATGGCCGCTTAGTGCACAGAACTAGAGGGGGCGCCGACAAGGTACTTGACAAACAATATCAACTTCTATACGTTATAAGTGTGATTTTAATTCTACAGCGGAAAATATAGTATAAAACTGGTACAGGGGGTCTGAGTAGGTAGCCACGGCATTGGCCCTACCTTCACCCCGTGTAGTGACGGGAGTGGCTCTACGTTCACTCAGTGTAGTGGCGGGAGTGGCTCTACCTTCACTCAGTGTAGTGACGGGAGTGGCTCTACCTTCACTCAGTGTAGTGACGGTAGTGACTCTACCTTCACTCAGTGTAGTGGTGGGAGTGGCTCTACCTTCACCCTGTGTAGTGACGGGAGTGGCCCTACCTTCACCCCGTGTAGTGACGGTAGTGGCTCTACCTTCACTCAGTGTAGTGACGGGAGTGGCTCTACCTTCACTCAGTGTAGTGGCGGGAGTGGCTCTACCTTCACTCAGTGTAGTGGCGGGAGTGGCTCTACCTTCACTCAGTGTAGTGACGGGAGTGGCTCTACCTTCACCCCGTGTAGTGACGGGAGTGGCTCTACCTTCACCCCGTGTAGTGACGGTAGTGGCTCTACCTTCACTCAGTGTAGTGGCGGGAGTGGCTCTACCTTCACTCAGTGTAGTGACGGGAGTGGCTCTACCTTCACTCAGTGTAGTGACGGTAGTGGCTCTACCTTCACTCAGTGTAGTGGTGAGAGTGGCTCTACCTTCACTCAGTGTAGTGGTGAGAGTGGCTCTACCTTCACCCTGTGTAGTGACGGGAGTGGCTCTACCTTCACTCAGTGTAGTGACGGGAGTGGCCCTACCTTCACCCCGTGTAGTGACGGTAGTTGCCCTTACCTTCACTCAGTGTAGTGACGGAAGTGGCTCTACCTTCACTCAGTGTAGTGACGAGAGTGGCTCTCCCTTCACTCAGTGTAGTGGCGGGAGTGGCTCTACCTTCACTCAGTGTAGTGACGGGAGTGGCTCTACCTTCACCCCGTGTAGTGACGGGAGTGGCCCTACCTTCACCCCGTGTAGTGACGGGAGTGGCTCTACCTTCACCCCGTGTAGTGACGGGAGTGGCCCTACATTCACCCCGTGTAGTGACGGTAGTGGCTCTACGTTCACTCAGTGTAGTGGCGGGAGTGGCTCTACCTTCACTCAGTGTAGTGACGGGAGTGGCTCTACCTTCACTCAGTGTAGTGACGGTAGTGACTCTACCTTCACTCAGTGTAGTGGTGGGAGTGGCTCTACCTTCACCCCGTGTAGTGACGGGAGTGGCCCTACCTTCACCCCGTGTAGTGACGGTAGTGGCTCTACCTTCACTCAGTGTAGTGACGGGAGTGGCTCTACCTTCACTCAGTGTAGTGGCGGGAGTGGCTCTACCTTCACTCAGTGTAGTGACGGGAGTGGCTCTACCTTCACCCCGTGTAGTGACGGGAGTGGCTCTACCTTCACCCCGTGTAGTGACGGTAGTGGCTCTACCTTCACTCAGTGTAGTGGCGGGAGTGGCTCTACCTTCACTCAGTGTAGTGGCGGGAGTGGCTCTACCTTCACTCAGTGTAGTGACGGGAGTGGCTCTACCTTCACTCAGTGTAGTGACGGTAGTGGCTCTACCTTCACTCAGTGTAGTGGTGAGAGTGGCTCTACCTTCACTCAGTGTAGTGGTGAGAGTGGCTCTACCTTCACCCTGTGTAGTGACGGGAGTGGCTCTACCTTCACTCAGTGTAGTGACGGGAGTGGCTCTACCTTCACCCCGTGTAGTGACGGTAGTTGCCCTTACCTTCACTCAGTGTAGTGACGGAAGTGGCTCTACCTTCACTCAGTGTAGTGACGAGAGTGGCTCTCCCTTCACTCAGTGTAGTGGCGGGAGTGGCTCTACCTTCACTCAGTGTAGTGACGGGAGTGGCTCTACCTTCACCCCGTGTAGTGACAGGAGTGGCCCTACCTTCACCCCGTGTAGTGACGGGAGTGGCTCTACCTTCACTCCCGTGTAGTGACGGGAGTGGCCCCACATTCACCCCTGTGTAGTGACGGTAGTGGCTCTACGTTCACTCAGTGTAGTGGCGGGAGTGGCTCTACCTTCACTCAGTGTAGTGACGGGAGTGGCTCTACCTTCACTCAGTGTAGTGACGGTAGTGACTCTACCTTCACTCAGTGTAGTGGTGGGAGTGGCTCTACCTTCACCCCGTGTAGTGACGGGAGTGGCCCTACCTTCACCCCCGTGTAGTGACGGTAGTGGCTCTACCTTCACTCAGTGTAGTGACAGGAGTGGCTCTACCTTCACTCAGTGTAGTGGCGGGAGTGGCTCTACCTTCACTCAGTGTAGTGACAGGGAGTGGCTCTACCTTCACCCCGTGTAGTGACAGGGAGTGGCTCTACCTTCACCCCGTGTAGTGACGGTAGTGGCTCTACCTTCACTCAGTGTAGTGGCGGGAGTGGCTCTACCTTCACTCAGTGTAGTGGCGGGAGTGGCTCTACCTTCACTCAGTGTAGTGACGGGAGTGGCTCTACCTTCACTCAGTGTAGTGACGGTAGTGGCTCTACCTTCACTCAGTGTAGTGGTGAGAGTGGCTCTACCTTCACTCAGTGTAGTGGTGAGAGTGGCTCTACCTTCACCCTGTGTAGTGACGGGAGTGGCTCTACCTTCACTCAGTGTAGTGACGGGAGTGGCTCTACCTTCACCCCGTGTAGTGACGGTAGTTGCCCTTACCTTCACTCAGTGTAGTGACGGAAGTGGCTCTACCTTCACTCAGTGTAGTGACGAGTGGCTCTCCCTTCACTCAGTGTAGTGGCGGGAGTGGCTCTACCTTCACTCAGTGTAGTGACGGGAGTGGCTCTACCTTCACCCCGTGTAGTGACGGGAGTGGCCCTACCTTCACCCCGTGTAGTGACGGTAGTGGCTCTACCTTCACTCAGTGTAGTGGCGGGAGTGGCTCTACCTTCACTCAGTGTAGTGACGGGAGTGGCTCTACCTTCACTCAGTGTAGTGACGGGAGTGGCTCTACCTTCACTCAGTGTAGTGACGGGATTGGCTCTACCTTCACCCCGTGTAGTGACGGGAGTGGCCCTACCTTCACTCAGTGTAGTGACGGGAGTGGCTCTACCTTCACCCCGTGTAGTGACGGGAATGGCTCTACCTTCACTCAGTGTAGTGACGGGAGTGGCTCTACCTTCACTCAGTGTAGTGACGGGAGTGGCTCTACCTTCACCCCGTGTAGTGACGGGAGTGGCTCTACCTTCACCCCGTGTAGTGACGGGAGTGGCTCTACCTTCACGCCGTGTAGTGACGGGAGTGGCTCTTCCTTCACTCAATGTAGTGACGGTAGTGGCTCTACCTTCACTCAGTGTAGTGACGGGAGTGGCCCTACCTTCACTCAGTGTAGTGACAGAGTGGCTCTACCTTCACCCCGTGTAGTGACGGGGGTGGCTCTGCCCTACCTTCACTCCGTGTAGTGACGGGAGTGGCTCTACCTTCACCCCGTGTATTGACGGGAGTGGCTCTACCTTCACTCCGTGTAGTGACCATCCAACCTCGCCATAAAAAAAACATTGGGTGTAAAAACAAAAATTCTTTATCAATTTTAATTTATTTAATTGATATATGAGAGCCGCCTAAATAGAACATAGTACAGTTACAATGTGTTAATCGAGTGTACAGTTATAATGTGTTAATCGAGTGTACAGTTACATTGTGTTAATCGAGTGTACAGTTACAATGTGTTAATCGAGTGTACAGTTATAATGTGTTAATCGAGTGTACAGTTACAATGTGTTAATCGAGTGTGCAGTTACAATGTGTTAATCGAGTGTACAGTTATAATGTGGTATTCAAATGATGCATTTGAGAATAAAATATAAAAAATGAAATAATTTGTTCAACATTGTAATGATTGATGGACTGAACAAACTATTTCTTTGTTACTAGTCACAATGTCGAATTGACAAAAGGTATTGAAGAAAGTAAACATTTGTTAAATGTTGCAAGTTTCCGTTGTACAACATTTTTTGATATAACAGAATAAGCTGTTTTGAAGCTGTTTACCTTGCTACGCTTCATCCACTAATTCCATAATTTCTATTTAAAAATATAACTCCTTACAACACTACCTCTTTTTTAATAAATGTTAACCATCAATATAAATCGCGCTCAATGGATAATGTTATTCCTAAATTGATTTGTGCAACAATCGAACTATCACGAAAATCTTATGAGATCATCAGATCTGTTAATCAATTAAAAATTATTGCTTCATAAATACTCATAAATAGATAATTTTCTACTTCTCAATGGGTAAATTTTTTTACTGCTCTAATTCATGAGCTGTTTTTAAAACTTGCAAATAAACACTGGATGCTTAAAAAAACTCTACTCGCATACAAATTTAGATCAGCAGATACAAACATTAGTCTTTGTGTATATAACACTAGATCAGTAGATACAAACATTAGTCTTTGTGTATATAACACTAGATCAGTAGATACAAGCATTAGTCTTTGTGTATATTTACCTTGATCAGTAGATACGGATTTAGTGTTGCTATATCTTTTATCCATGTTATTATTTCTAGTATCAGTGTTATTATCTCTAGTATCAGTGTTATTATATATATTATCCGTTTAATTATATCTTTGATGAGTGTTATTATATCTTTGATCAGTGTTATTATATGTTTGATCAGTATTATTATATCTTTGATCAGTGTTATTATATGTTTAATCAGTGTTATTATATCTTTGATCAGTGTTATTATATTTTTGATCAGTGCTATTATAGCTTTGATCAGTGTTATTATATCTTTGATCAGTGTTATTATATCTTTGATCAGTGGTATTATATGTTTGATCAGTGTTATTATATTTTTGATCAGTGTTATTATATGTTTGATCAGTGTTATTATATCTAGTATCAGTGTTATTATATCTTTGATCAGTGTTATTATATTTTTGATCAGTGCTATTATAGCTTTGATCAGTGTTATTATATCTTTGATCAGTGTTATTATATCTTTGATCAGTGTTATTATATTTTTGATCAGTGTTATTATATGTTTGATCAGTGTTATTATATCTAGTATCAGTGTTATTGACGGGAGTGGCTCTACCTTCACTCCGTGTAGTGACCATCCAACCTCGCCATAAAAAAAACATTGGGTGTAAAAACAAAAATTCTTTATCAATTTTAATTTATTTAATTGATATATGAGAGCCGCCTAAATAGAACATAGTACAGTTACAATGTGTTAATCGAGTGTACAGTTATAATGTGTTAATCGAGTGTACAGTTACATTGTGTTAATCGAGTGTACAGTTACAATGTGTTAATCGAGTGTACAGTTATAATGTGTTAATCGAGTGTACAGTTACAATGTGTTAATCGAGTGTGCAGTTACAATGTGTTAATCGAGTGTACAGTTATAATGTGGTATTCAAATGATGCATTTGAGAATAAAATATAAAAAATGAAATAATTTGTTCAACATTGTAATGATTGATGGACTGAACAAACTATTTCTTTGTTACTAGTCACAATGTCGAATTGACAAAAGGTATTGAAGAAAGTAAACATTTGTTAAATGTTGCAAGTTTCCGTTGTACAACATTTTTTGATATAACAGAATAAGCTGTTTTGAAGCTGTTTACCTTGCTACGCTTCATCCACTAATTCCATAATTTCTATTTAAAAATATAACTCCTTACAACACTACCTCTTTTTTAATAAATGTTAACCATCAATATAAATCGCGCTCAATGGATAATGTTATTCCTAAATTGATTTGTGCAACAATCGAACTATCACGAAAATCTTATGAGATCATCAGATCTGTTAATCAATTAAAAATTATTGCTTCATAAATACTCATAAATAGATAATTTTCTACTTCTCAATGGGTAAATTTTTTTACTGCTCTAATTCATGAGCTGTTTTTAAAACTTGCAAATAAACACTGGATGCTTAAAAAAACTCTACTCGCATACAAATTTAGATCAGCAGATACAAACATTAGTCTTTGTGTATATAACACTAGATCAGTAGATACAAACATTAGTCTTTGTGTATATAACACTAGATCAGTAGATACAAGCATTAGTCTTTGTGTATATTTACCTTGATCAGTAGATACGGATTTAGTGTTGCTATATCTTTTATCCATGTTATTATTTCTAGTATCAGTGTTATTATCTCTAGTATCAGTGTTATTATATATATTATCCGTTTAATTATATCTTTGATGAGTGTTATTATATCTTTGATCAGTGTTATTATATGTTTGATCAGTATTATTATATCTTTGATCAGTGTTATTATATGTTTAATCAGTGTTATTATATCTTTGATCAGTGTTATTATATTTTTGATCAGTGCTATTATAGCTTTGATCAGTGTTATTATATCTTTGATCAGTGTTATTATATCTTTGATCAGTGGTATTATATGTTTGATCAGTGTTATTATATTTTTGATCAGTGTTATTATATGTTTGATCAGTGTTATTATATCTAGTATCAGTGTTATTATATCTTTGATCAGTGTTATTATATTTTTGATCAGTGCTATTATAGCTTTGATCAGTGTTATTATATCTTTGATCAGTGTTATTATATCTTTGATCAGTGTTATTATATTTTTGATCAGTGTTATTATATGTTTGATCAGTGTTATTATATCTAGTATCAGTGTTATTATATCTTTGATCAGTGTTATTATATCTAGTATCAGTGTTATTATATCTTTGATCAGTGTTATTATATGTTTGATCAGTGTTATTATATCTAGTATCAGTGTTATTATATCTTTGATCAGTGCTATTATATCTTTGATCAGTGTTATTAAATCTTTGATCAGTGTTATTATACCTAGTATCACTGTTATTATATATTTGATCAGTGCTATTATATCTTTGATCAGTGTTATTATATCTTTGATCAGTGTTATTATATCTAGTATCACTGTTATTATATATTTCATCAGTGTTATTACATCTTTGATCAGTGTTATTATATATTTGATCAGTGCTATTATATCTTTGATCAGTGTTATTATATCTTTGATCAGTGTTATTATATCTAGTATCACTGTTATTATATATTTGATCAGTGTTATTACATCTTTGATCAGTGTTATTACATCTTTGATCAGTGTTAAAATATCTAGAATCAGTGTCATGTCATGATTATGTCATTGTCATGTCATTGATATGTCATTGTCATGGGTGGACATTATATTACTTGTCAGCTTTTATTTTTCTAGTCATAATTTTTTTATCTTAATTTCGTTTCTTCTTCCAAATTGTGTACCTTCACCCAACCTGTGGGGGGCCTCCTTAATCACAACTGTACACAGGTACCGGAACCCTTGGAGGGCTCCCTAGATCTCAACTGTACCAGGCACGAGATCCCATGAGCCCCTAGACCTCAACTGTAAACAGGTATTTATCTTTCCAAATTCTCTTTCACTCAATTTAATGGGCCCTCGTATTTTATTCGGTGCTCGAGGACTTAATCCGCATCTGACTGTCACAATTTTGTACCATCTATCCATCTGTCACATTTTTGTACCATCTACCCATCTGACTGTCATATTTTTGTACTATTTACACATCTGACTGTCACATTTTTTATCATCCGTAAAAAAAAAATCGAAACAACCTGTTGAAATGCCATGTTAAAGGTTAAAGGTTAAGTCATCATCAGCCCTCGCTTATCCTCAGATATTTTTCTACTAGAATAAGACAGATATGTAAGGCTCTTATGTTACACTAGTAAAAAAGCCTGCTGAAGCTGGCTGAACGAAATCCGACAGAAGGGATAACAAAGAAATATACGAAATATTGCAATAGAAAAGAACATGTGGCCTTTATTGCCATGAACAGAATACGATATGAACAGAAATAACAAAGAAATTTATGGAATACTGTAATAGAAAATAACATTTGGCTTTTATTGCCATGAACATCCTTAAATACAACGCATACACCGCACGATATGAAAACTACAAACTGTTACAACGCATACACCGCACGATATGCAAACTACCTGAGAGGGAGACACACGCATAGGTTAGACGATTATGTATTTAAGGATTACTTGTATGACAATATAAATAGCTGGTGTCATTTACATGAATGCCAATATAAATAGCTGGTGTCATTTACATGTATACCAATATAAATAGCTGGTGTCATTTAAATGTATGTTAAAATAAATAGCTGGTGTCATTTACATGTATGACAAAATAAATAGCTGGTGTCATTTACATGTATGACAATATAAATAGCTGGTGTCATTTACATGTATACCAATATAAATAGCTGGTGTCATTTAATGTATACCAATATAAATAGCTGGTGTCATTTACATGTATGGCAATATAAATAGCTGGTGTCATTTACATGTATGACAATATAAATAGCTGGTGTCATTTACATGTATACCAATATAAATAGCTGGTGTCATTTAATGTATACCAATATAAATAGCTGGTGTCATTTACATGTATGGCAATATAAATAGCTGGTGTCATTTGTATGTATACCAATATAAATAGCTGGTGTCATTTACATGTATGACAATATAAATAGCTGGTGTCATTTACATGTATGACAATATAAATAGCTGGTGTCATTTACATGTATGCTAATCTAAAATGGTTGGTGTCATTTACATATAAATGGCTGGTGTCATTCAGCTTACTTTATTCATTATATATGTCGTGAGTTATTTGATTAATTATTTCCTCTGTGAAATATAACATGTCTATTTTTAGATCTGCACAATAACTTAAAGAGTTTTGTTTAATGTATTTATGAACATTTGTTACAAAACACTGACACCGAACTCTCTAACATTACCTCTGTACATTGACAACTTTAATTCAATCTACGCCGAACTCCTTATCATTACCTCTGTACAATATATTTCACTGACAACATTAATACAAGTCTACGCACCAACTTTCAATGTATTTACTTTCTGGCCTGTAAATGACAACATCAACAAAAAACTGGCCATTTGTTATTTCCAGGGGACAAAATTCTATTAAAGGACATCGCATGTGAAGATCACATCCAGTAGACAACAAATTAGGAATTCTCTTGCTAGATTGACCTTGAAGCAGAATGACCTCTATCACTCCTTCCACTAAGTTCATTTGTCGTAAAACGAATTTCACTTTCTGGGTACACTTTTTTTCAAGTTATGTTAATGCTGTCTAAATTTTAACTGTAACGAATCCAACCAAACAAAACTACAGATGAAGATATATTTAGTGTGACTTAAACTGCTTGTGAGTGACGTCATATTTAGAGTTTGTCATGTCGTGTATATGTTATTGTCATGCCGTGTATATGTCATTGTCATGTCGTGTATAAGTCATTATCATGTCGTGTATATGTCATTGTCATGTCATGATTATGTCATTGTCATGTCATTGATATGTCATTGTCATGGGTGGACATTATATTACTTGTCAGCTTTTATTTTTCTAGTCATAATTTTTTTATCTTAATTTCGTTTCTTCTTCCAAATTGTGTACCTTCACCCAACCTGTGGGGGGCCTCCTTAATCACAACTGTACACAGGTACCGGAACCCTTGGAGGGCTCCCTAGATCTCAACTGTACCAGGCACGAGATCCCATGAGCCCCTAGACCTCAACTGTAAACAGGTATTTATCTTTCCAAATTCTCTTTCACTCAATTTAATGGGCCCTCGTATTTTATTCGGTGCTCGAGGACTTAATCCGCATCTGACTGTCACAATTTTGTACCATCTATCCATCTGTCACATTTTTGTACCATCTACCCATCTGACTGTCATATTTTTGTACTATTTACACATCTGACTGTCACATTTTTGTACTATTTACACATCTGACTGTCACATTTTTGTACTAATTACACATCTGACTGTCACATTGTTATACTATTTACACATCTGACTGTCACATTTTTGTACTATTTACACATCAGACTGTCACATTGTTGTACTATTTACACATTTAACTGTCACATTTTTGTACTATTTACACATCTGACTGTCACATTGTTGTACTATTTACACATTTGACTGTCACATTTTTGTACTATTTAGACATCTGACTGTCACATTTTGTACTATTCACACATTAGACTATCACATTCTTGTACTATTTACACATCTGACTGTCACATTTTTGTACCATCTACCCATCTGACTGTCATATTTTTGTACTATTTACACATCTGACTGTCACATTTTTGTACTATTTAATTCTGTCGTTTCTTTTTGTACATGTTGTGTTTTTGAGAAATATGAAACCAATAAACAATAACTTCTCGAGGTTAAATCGATGTGAAATTTTGATCACTTTAGTATTCTCAATAACAATGCACAATTTTAAAACATTGGTCAATTAATTATAATATTAAAGACATCGAAGAACACAATTATTTTTTTTAATTATACAAAAGAGGGAAATACGGGAATAAAATATAAGGCGCCAGTTACAAATTATAGTCTGGCTGGTGCTGTATTTATGTATCACACTAATATCAGGCGCCAGTTACAACTTACAAATTATAGTCTGGCTGGTGCTGTATTTATGTATCACAGTAAACCGTTTCCCACATTAAATTAAGTGAACAAGTTAATCAACAGGACACACTGATAAACAAATTCATCTTGCAGCAAATTATTTCAAGAGTTTAAACAAAAATTAAATCTAAACGTTTCTTTACTTATTTTTGTGTTTGTCTTTTTTTTTAAGAGAATATTTTTTCATTACAAATATTGATTAGATTGTTTTCTCCCATTTTGTCTTTTTGTAATACTGCACTTAGAATCATCAGCCATAGATGGGGAGAGGTAGGAGTCAGTTGATATACTTTAAGTGTTTTTTTGTTGTTTGTGTGTCTTGATTAGACAGTGCAACAAGTTCATGGGTACAGAATGTGACAATATTGACAGAAATAAATAAAAAAAGAAAAATGAAATTCAATGTCTGTGTTGGTTAGAAGTTTTTTTCCACTTGAAGGGACGAGAGTGGGGAGAAAAGGAGCGAGAAATCTAATCCAAAACAAATCTGACCAAGTCTATGACAGAAGTATGGATATAAAGACTGTTTGTTGATTATGTGACTGAGTGTTAGGGCTATACTTCATAAGAAATGATACCTTTTTTTTTTTAACGCCGCCATTGCCAGCATGGTAGGGTGTAGTGTGCCTACCACACCAACATTGTTTGCGGCGCTGATGAGTGTGTCCGCTATCATCTGCAGGGATGGCAGAAAGATGGGTTTTAATCCTTGCCCAAACTGGCCAGACCAGCAGGGTGTGTGTACTGCCGATCGGCCAGAATGGCAAGGAAAAGGGTTTTTCCTGCCACTCAAACAGAGGGGAGGGTGTAGTGTGCCTGTACCCTCAGCCGGAAATGGCAGGCTGCGCAGGTGCGCTTGAGTGGGACGGAGTGGAAGTGTGTTGTGTGCCGACCACATCCGTCACCACCGCCAGCTGTGAATACTGCGGTCTCGTATGGTCCTCATTGACCACAGTACCACCACCCTCGCAAGTAATGTTTTTTTTTTCCTGACTAGAGAACCAAAATATTCTGTGATACTCTCCTAAACTAATTAAAAAAAAAAAAAGAAATGATACCCTGTTCAACAAGGACAAAAG
This sequence comes from Bulinus truncatus, assembly GCA_021962125.1. Classification (NCBI taxonomy): domain Eukaryota; kingdom Metazoa; phylum Mollusca; class Gastropoda; family Planorbidae; genus Bulinus; species Bulinus truncatus. The sequence goes on along the minus strand of JAGDYQ010000304.1, from coordinate 667,478 downwards.
GTATCTTCTGAGCCAGGCTATCCCTTCCTGGGGACACATTACACCCTCCCCTCTGTACGATGGCAGGAAACACCTCTGGCCTTGCCATTCCGGCCGATCAGCCGTACCCACACCCTGCTGGTTTGGTCATTTTGGGCAGGTCTTAAAGCCCTTTCTTCTGCCATCCCGGCAGATAAAAGCAGGGTTGGGTTGTGATTTAAAATCTGATGTCATCTTTACATTGTCTTATGTCATCTTCACATGTGTGCATTTCGAGTTGACATAATCACATGAAACGTTGAGGTTAAAAAATCACCCCCACCCCCACCCCAGCCTGTACACATTCTGTCACACCCCAACCCAGCCTGTACACATTCTGTCACACCCCAAACCCAGCCTGTACACATTCTGTCACACCCCAACCCAGCCTGTACTCATTCTGTCACACCCCAACCCAGCCTGTACACATTCTGTCACACCCCAACCCAGCCTGTACACATTCTGTCACACCCCAACCCAGCCTGTACACATTCTGTCACACCCCAACCCAGCCTGTACGCATTCTGTCACACCCCAACCCAGCCTGTACACATTCTGTCACACCCCAACCCAGCCTGTACACACTTTGACACACCCCGACCCAGCCTGTACACATTCTGTCACACCCCGACTCAGCCTGTACACATTCTGTCACACCCCAACCCAGCCTGTACATATTCTGTCACACCCCAACCCAGCCTGTACACATTCTGTCACACCCCAACCCAGCCTGTACACATTCTGTCACACCCCAACCCAGCCTGTACACATTGTCACACCCCAACCCAGCCTGTACACATTCTGTCACACCCCAACCCAGCCTGTACACATTCTGTCACACCCCAACTCAGCCTGTACACATTTTGACACACCCCAACCCAGCCTGTACACATTTTGACACACCCCAACCCAGCCTGTACACATTCTGTCACACCCCAACCCAGCCTGTACACATTCTGTCACACCCCGACCCAGCCTGTACACATTTTGACACACCCCGACCCAGCCTGTACACATTCTGTCACACCCCGACCCAGCCTTACACATTCTGTCACACCCTAACCCAGCCTGTACACATTCTGTCACACCCCAACCCAGCCTGTACACATTTTGACACACCCCGACCCAGCCTGTACACATTCTGTCACACCCCGACCCAGCCTGTACATATTCTGTCACACCCTAACCCAGCCTGTACACATTCTGTCACACCCCAACCCAGCCTGTACACATTCTGTCACACCCCAACCCAGCCTGTACACATTCTGTCACACCCCAACCCAGCCTGTACACATTCTGTCACACACCGACCCAGCCTGAACACATTCTGTCACACCCCAACCCAGCCTGTACACATTTTGACACACCCCGACCCAGCCTGTACACTTTTTGACACACCCCGACCCAGCCTGTACACATTCTGTCACACCCCGACCCAGCCTGTACACATTCTGTCACACCCTAACCCAGCCTGTACAAATTCTGTCACACCCCAACCCAGCCTGTACACATTCTGTCACACCCCAACCCAGCCTGTACACATTCTGTCCCACCCCAACCCAGCCTGTACACATTTTGACACACCCCAACCCAGCCTGTACACATTTTGACACACCCCAACCCAGCCTGTACACTTTTTGACACACCCCAACCCAGCCTGTACACATTCTGTCACACCCCAACCCAGCCTGTACACATTTTGACACACCCCAACCCAGCCCGTATCTATTATGTAATAACAAGTTTTATTTTATGACTAGTCTTCAAGACATAAACAACACGCTGGTTGAATGTGGTGACAAAATGTAACTTTATAATGGACATTAATGTTGAGACAGCCAGATATAACTTTATAATGTACTTTAATGTTGAGACAGCTAGATATAACTTTATAATGGACATTAATATTGAGACAGCCAGATGTAACTTTATAATGAACATTAATGTTGAGACAGCCAGATGTAACTTTATAATGTACATTAATTTTGAGACAGCCAGATGTAACTTTATAATGTACATTAATGTTGAGACAGCCAGATGTAACCTTATAATGTACATTAATGTTGAGACAGCCAGATGTAACTTTACAATGGACATTAATGTTGAGACAGCCAGATTTCTAAAATCTTGACTTTTATCTTCAAACTTTAAATTTCTTTTTTATTTTAATGTCGGTATATTTAGAAACTTTATTCATCTGCGTGGGTGAACATGAAACATATCATTTTTTTTTAATTAGTTTTCAGTGCAAATGGTGACTTGAGCCGATAGGAAAAATTCAATTACGTAATGAAATTTTTACAAATTTCCTCCGGCTAAACTCAATCTAATAAAACAACGCAGCCTTATTACGTCATTCAAATTTTAACCAAGAACATAAAATAGGAAAGAAGAAAAAATTCATGATAAAAAATGGACTTTTTTCTTCTGTCTTTCACTAACATGGACTGTTTTCTTTTGTCTTTCACTAACATGGACTGTTTTCTTTTGTCTTTCACTAACATGGGCTGTTTTCTTTTGTCTTTCACTAACATGGACTGTTTTCTTCTGTCTTTCACTAACATGGACTGTTTTCTTTTGTCTTTCATTAACTTGGACTGTTTTCTTTTGTCTTTCACTAACATGGACTGTTTTCTTTTGTCTTTCATTAACTTGGACTGTTTTCTTTTGTCTTTCACTAACATGGACTGTTTTCTTTTGTCTTTCATTAACTTGGACTGTTTTCTTTTGTCTTTCACTAACATGGACTGTTTTCTTTTGTCTTTCATTAACTTGGACTGTTTTCTTTTGTCTTTCACTAACATGGACTGTTTTCTTCTGTCTTTCATTAACATGGACTGTTTTCTTCTGTCTTTCATTCATTATTATATTAAAGTGACCCTGTTCGGGGGTCATTGGTGTTTGTATTGTAAAGTTTACAATTTAATGTGTTCGACTAAAGAAAATTTATTTAAATAAATATTTCACGATATTTCTAAAGTTGGACAGACTGGAAAATGGTGTTACACATTTTCATGATAAATGACATTACTAAATATAGAAATGTGTCTGAGATATTGGCTTCGCCCACAAAACTAAATGGGCTAACGAAAGTATCACATGACATTTCAAAAACAAAAGTACGCTTGGGCCCCTAGGTATTTAAGATGGAATATTTCCACATACCCAGAACAGTCGACATCGTTACTAGTTAAAGGCTTTCAGGAACCTGTATGAACTCATTGACAAACTTTACATGAAAATATTTACATTTTGCTTGTGATATTGTGTCCAAGTGAGTATTGTTTCCATGTGAATATTGTTTCCATGTAAGTATTGTGTACATGTGAGAATTGTGTCCATGTGAGTATTGTTTCCATGTGAGTAATGTGTCCATGTGAGTATTGTGTACATGTGAGTATTGTTTCATTGTGAGTATTGTTTCCATGTGAGTATTGTGTACAAGTGAGTATTGTTTCCATGTGAATATTGTTTCCATGTGAGTATTGTGTCCATGTGAGTATTGTTTCCATGTGAGTATTGTTTCCATGTGAGTATTGTGTCCATGTGAGTATTGTTTCCATGTGAGTATTGTTTCCATGTGAGTATTGTTTCCATGTGAGTATTGTGTCCATGTGAGTATTGTTTCCATGTGAATATTGTTTCATTGTGAGTATTGTTTCATTGTGAGTATTGTTTCCATGTGAGAATTGTGTACAAATGATACACGTACAAAGTTTCTTTTAACATAAAACAATTTCTAAGTTTACATTTATTGTTGTGATTCACATCTATTTGTCTACTTTTCAAACCCCATGACATGAAAGAAGTAAATGAATTTTTCACCAAGAACATTTTCCTAAAATATTTAATTAACTAGAGACAAGAAGTTTGAATGCTTTATTACACTGTGTCTATACACAACTAAGTTTGAATATTCTATAAGACTGTGTCTATACACAACTAATTCAACAACCATTCAGAGATGTGTACATTGAATAATGTCAATGAGGAATTCAATAAATAAACGTGCCAGTTGAATCACGGGACAGACGAGGCAGAATTAATCGAGAAATTACATTTCATGGCAACCATCCTTAAAGTATACGGTCTCTGACTATATTTGGAAATAAATAAATAAATGGGCAACACGTGAATGTGTGTTGTGTGTGCGTGCGTGCGTGTGTGTCAGTGATCTTGTACCGATTTAACTTCATCAGAATTCTCTTGCTTATGTAAACTTTTGAATTCTTTTTCCAGTCCTTCGTACTTCTAAGTATTTTTAAAAGATTTCAAAGTTGGTCTCACAATAAGAAAAATACGCAGAGAAGTAAAATTGTCCACCGACCAGAAAGTAATATGTCCGAAATTGTCTGTCTGTCAGAATAATTAAACTGGATTCCGAATTTTCTTATTTCCTGCTAAGACAAAAAAAAAACATGACAAATAAATATTATGTGGAAGACTGACAGGAAATAATCTGGTTCAACTTCTCTGGAAACAAAATGACAGTTGTCTGTCTGAAGACAAAACTAAAACTGGTCATGTTATTGTCTCCATGTTCTAGGGTGAGGAACTGCAGTCATTTGGTAGACCTTGGAGGAGGGTAGGGTAGGGTAGGGGAGGGGGGGCGCCGCTTAAAGACTGGTAGCTAATGGTGGGGTGGGGGTGGACTAAACATGTTGTTACAATAAATTCCACGGGCCATGACAGTTGATGTAGAATGGAATACATGGTGTTTAGTTAAAGAACATTGGAGCTATGTGACAAATGTGATAAAAGATTTCGATTAGTTGAAAAAAAAACATCAATTGTCAAAGAAAAGGGAAAATCTAAAAATAAAAAAAAACTGAGTGTATGAAACAAACAAATAGACTGGGAGGGAGTTGAATAAACAGTCATATAGCAAAAGAATAATTTTACAAATAAAATACCCACAAAAAATAGTTTAGTAAAGGAATACACAGAAATACGGTTCAATAAATATAAATAAATACACGAATACGGTCCAGAAAAAAGCCATACATAAATACATTAAAGTTTACCCAGTAATTTTGTTTGCCAAATGTGCACTCAGAAATACAGTTCACCGAATGTACACCCAGAAATACAGTTCACTAGATGTACACCCAGAAATACAGTTCACTAAATGTACACACAGAAATACAGTTCACTAAATGTACACACAGAAATATAGTTCACTAAATGTACACATAGAAATACAGTTCACTGAATGTACACACACAAATACAGTTCATTGAATGTACACACAGAAATATAGTTCACTAAATGTACTTCTTTAGCTCGAAAGAATCCTAACTTTAGTCTCAAGGACATTTTCAAATGAGGACAAAATGTGATACTGTTGGAGTTACTTGTGATACTGGTGGAGTTTCTTGTGATACTGGTGGAGTTACTTGTGATACTGGTGGAGTTTCTTGTGATACTGGTGGAGTTTCTTGTGATACTGGTGGAGTTTCTTGTGATACTGGTGGAGTTACTTGTGATACTGGTGAGAATTTATTTATCGTGATACTGGTGGAGTTTCTTGTGATACTGGTGGAGTTTCTTGTGATACTGGTGGAGTTACTTGGTCAATTATAAATTCAGTGTTCAAGGTGTAAGTTTTAATTCTGTGTTCAAGGTGTAAGTTTTAATTCAGTGTTCAATGTGTAAGTTTCAACTCCGTGTTCAAGGTGTAAGTTTTAATTCTGTGTTCAAGGTGTAAGTTTTAATTCAGTGTTCAAGGTGTAAGTTTTAATTCTGTGTTCAAGGTGTAAGTTTTGATTCAGTGTTCAAGGTGTAAGTTTTAATTCAGTTTTCAAGGTGTTAGTTTTAATTCTGTGTTTACAGTTAATTTTAATTCAATAATCAAAGTTTTTATTACAAACCACTGTTAATAAACTCTAAACAATTTTACTTTCTATTGATGAACCCTTCCTGCAGTCCAAAACATCAGTGGTTCTCAATAGAATTTCACACCCCCCCCCCAAACTCACACAGACACTTCTTTTCCTCTTCTACCCCCTTCCCCTCTATTGATTTGAAACGGGGAGTTAAAATTTGTCCGCACTGTGTCCTTGGAATTTTTACCCCGATCCTTAGAAAGTGTAACAGAGATCTGAAGCGAAGGCTAGAGAGAGGGGAGGGGGGAGGGAGACATTGAGAGATGATAGTCCTTCAAGATATAAGCCAGACAGAATTCTAAATATGAAAAGACATAAATATTTCAATGACAACTAAACAGCCGTTGTTGAAGTTTGAAAGCCAATAATTTCTAAAGCCATAACAAAAAACATAAGTTGATATTTTAAAACCAGACCACGGGCACTAGAGTTGAACATTAGTTTCATGCCACCCGGTATGTTGACCTGTCAGTTCTATTTTTTAACTTTAATGAGACCTAGCCGTAATGCCTGGAAATCAGGTTTGCCATTCTAATCACTTGTATTGTTGGTTTTGCTCTTAAAATTAATAGGATTGTATAACCCACAGATATAGATCTGTTGTATAATCCAGAGAAATAGATCGGTTGTATAACCCAGAGATATAGATCTGTTGTATAACCCAGAGATAAAGATCTGTTGTATAACCCAGAGATATAGATCTGTTGTATAACCCACAGATATATATCTGTTGTATAACCCATAGATATATATCTGTTGTATAACCCAGAGATATAGATCTGTTGTATAACCCAGAGATAAAGATCTGTTGTATAACCCACAGATATAGATCTGTTGTATAACCCATAGATATAGATCTGTTGTATAACCCAGATATATATATCTGTTGTATAACCCGTAGATATATATCTGTTGTATAACCCAGAGATAAAGATCTGCTGTATAACCCAGAGATATAGATCTGTTGTATAACCCAGAGATTAAGATCTGTTGTATAACCCACAAATATAGATCTGTTGTATAACCCAGAGATATAGATCTGTTGTATAACCCAGAGATATAGATCTGTTGTATAACCCAGAGATATAGATCTGTTGTATAACCCAGAGATATAGATCTGTTGTATAACCCAGAGATATAGATCTGTTGTATAACCCAGAGATATAGATCTGTTGTATAACCCACAGATATAGATCTGTTGTATAACCCAGAGATATAGATCTGTTGTATAACCAACAGATATAGATCTGTTGTATAACCCAGAGATATAGATCTGCTGTATAACCCAGAGATATAGATCTGTTGTATAACCCAGAGATAAAGATCTGTTGTATAACCCATAGATATATATCTGTTGTATAACCCAGAGATATAGATCTGTTGTATAACCCAGAGATATAGATCTGTTGTATAACCCAGAGATATAGATCTGTTGTATAACCCAGAGATATAGATCTGTTGTATAACCCAGAGATATAGATCTGTTGTATAACCCAGAGATATAGATCTGTTGTATAACCCACAGATATAGATCTGTTGTATAACCCACAGATATAGATCTGTTGTATAACCCAGAGAAATAGATCTGTTGTATAACCCAGAGATATAGATCTGTTGTATAACCCAGAGATATAGATCTGTTGTATAACCCAGAGATATAGATCTGTTGTATAACCCAGAGATAAAGATCTGTTGTATAACCCACAGATATAGATCTGTTGTATAACCCATAGATATAGATCTGTTGTATAACCCAGAGACATATATCTGTTGTATAACCCAGAGATATAGATCTGTTGTATAACCCAGAGATATAGATCTGTTGTATAACCCAGAGATAAAGATCTGTTGTATAACCCAGAGATATAGATCTGTTGTATAACCCAGAGATATAGATCTGTTGTATAACCCACAGATATAGATCTGTTGTATAACCCAGAAATATAGATCTGTTGTATAACCCACAGATATAGATCTGTTGTATAACCCAGAGATATAGATCTGCTGTATAACCCAGAGATATAGATCTGTTGTATAACCCAGAGATAAAGATCTGTTGTATAACCCATAGATATATATCTGTTGTATAACCCAGAGATATAGATCTGTTGTATAACCCAGAGATATAGATCTGTTGTATAACCCAGAGATATAGATCTGTTGTATAACCCAGAGATATAGATCTGTTGTATAACCCAGAGATATAGATCTGTTGTATAACCCAGAAATAAAGATCTGTTGTATAACCCACAGATATAGATCTGTTGTATAACCCATAGATATAGATCTGTTGTATAACCCAGAGACATATATCTGTTGTATAACCCAGAGATATAGATCTGTTGTATAACCCAGAGATATAGATCTGTTGTATAACCCAGAGATAAAGATCTGTTGTATAACCCACAGATATAGATCTGTTGTATAACCCATAGATATAGATCTGTTGTATAACCCAGAGATATAGATCTGTTGTATAACCCCTAGATATAGATCTGTTGTAAAACCCAGAGATATAGATCTGTTGTATAACCCAGATATATATATCTGTTGTATAACCCGTAGATATATATCTGTTGTATAACCCAGAGATATAGATCTGCTGTATAACCCAGAGATATAGATCTGTTGTATAACCCAGAGATTAAGATCTGTTGTATAACCCACAAATATAGATCTGTTGTATAACCCAGAGATATAGATCTGTTGTATAACCCGTAGATATATATCTGTTGTATAACCCAGAGATATAGATCTGTTGTATAACCCAGAGATATAGATCTGTTGTATAACCCAGAGATATAGATCTGTTGTATAACCCAGAGATATAGATCTGTTGTATAACCCAGAGATAAAGATCTGTTGTATAACCCACAGATATAGATCTGTTGTATAACCCATAGATATAGATCTGTTGTATAACCCAGAGACATATATCTGTTGTATAACCCAGAGATATAGATCTGTTGTATAACCCAGAGATATAGATCTGTTGTATAACCCAGAGATATAGATCTGTTGTATAACCCAGAGATAAAGATCTGTTGTATAACCCAGAGATATAGATCTGTTGTATAACCCAGAGATATAGATCTGTTGTACAACCCACAGATATAGATCTGTTGTATAACCCAGAAATATAGATCTGTTGTATAACCCACAGATATAGATCTGTTGTATAACCCAGAGATATAGATCTGCTGTATAACCCAGAGATATAGATCTGTTGTATAACCCAGAGATAAAGATCTGTTGTATAACCCATCGATATATATCTGTTGTATAACCCAGAGATATAGATCTGTTGTATAACCCAGAGATATAGATCTGTTGTATAACCCAGAGATATAGATCTGTTGTATAACCCAGAGATATAGATCTGTTGTATAACCCAGAGATATAGATCTGTTGTATAATCCAGAGATATAGATCTGTTGTATAACCCACAGATATAGATCTGTTGTATAACCCAGAGATATAGATCTGTTGTATAACCCAGAGATATAGATCTGTTGTATAACCCAGAGATATAGATCTGTTGTATAACCCAGAGATATAGATCTGTTGTATAACCCAGAGATATAGATCTGTTGTATAACCCAGAAATAAAGATCTGTTGTATAACCCATAGATATAGATCTGTTGTATAACCCAGAGACATATATCTGTTGTATAACCCAGAGATATAGATCTGTTGTATAACCCAGAGATATAGATCTGTTGTATAACCCAGAGATAAAGATCTGTTGTATAACCCACAGATATAGATCTGTTGTATAACCCATAGATATAGATCTGTTGTATAACCCACAGATATAGATCTGTTGTATAACCCAGAGATATAGATCTGTTGTATAACCCATAGATATAGATCTGTTGTAAAACCCAGAGATATAGTTCTCTTGTATAACCCAGAGATATAGATCTGTTGTATAACCCAGAGATATAGATTTGTTATATAAACCAGAGATATAGATCGGTTGTATAACCCAGAGATATTGATCTGTTATGTAACCCAGAGATATAGATCTGTTGTATAACCCAGAGACATAGATCTATTGTTTAACCCAGAGATATAGATCTGTTGTATAACCCACAGATATAGATCTGTTGTATAACCCATAGATATAGATCTGTTGTATAACCCACAGATATATATCTGTTGTATAACCCATAAATATATATCTGTTGTATAACCCACAGATAAAGATCTGTTGTATAACCCAGAGATATAGATCTGTTGTATAACCCAGAGATTAAGATCTGTTGTATAACCCACAGATATAGATCTGTTGTATAACCCATAGATATATATCTGTTGTATAACCCAGAGATATAGATCTGTTGTAAAACCCAGAGATATAGATCTGCTGTATAACCCAGAGATATAGATCTATTGTATAATCCAGAGATATAGATCGGTTGTAATACCCACAGATATAGATCTGTTGTATAACCTATAGATATAGATCTGTTGTATAATCCACAGATATATATCTGTTGTATAACCCAGAGATATATCTCTGTTGTATAACCCGTAGATATATATCTGTTGTATAACCCAGAGATATAGATCTGTTGTATAACCCAGAGATATAGATCTGTTGTATAACCCACAGATATAGATCTGTTGTATAACCCATAGATATATATCTGTTGTATAACCCAGAGATATAGATCTGTTGTATAACCCAGAGATAAAGATCTGTTGTATAACCCACAGATATAGATCTGTTGTATAACCCATAGATATAGATCTGTTGTATAACCCAGAGATATATATCTGTTGTATAACCCGTAGATATATATCTGTTGTATAACCCAGAGATATAGATCTGCTGTATAACCCAGAGATATAGATCTGTTGTATAACCCAGAGATAAAGATCTGTTGTATAACCCACAAATATAGATCTGTTGTATAACCCATAGATATAGATCTGTTGTATAACCCAAAGATATATATCTGTTGTATAAACCAGAGAAATAGATCTGTTGTATAATCCAGAGATATAATACGGTTGTATAACCCACAGATATAGATCTGTTGTATAACCCACAGATATAGATCTGTTGTATAATCCAGAGATATAGATCGGTTGTATAACCCAGAGATATAGATCTGTTGTATAACCCAGAGATATAGATCTGTTGTATAACCCGTAGATATATATCTGTTGTATAACCCAGAGATATAGGTCTGTTGTATAACCCAGAGATATAGATCTGTTGTATAACCCAGAGATATAGATCTGTTGTATAACCCATAGATATATATCTGTTGTATAACCCAGAGATATAGATCTGTTGTATAACCCAGAGATATAGATCTGTTGTATAACCCAGAGATATAGATCTGTTGTATAATCCAGAGATATAGATCTGTTGTATAACCCAGAGAAATAGATCTGTTGTATAACCCACAGATATATATCTGTTGTATAACCCGTAGATATATAACTGTTGTATAACCCAGAGATATAGATCTGTTGTATAACCCAGAGATATAGATCTGTTGTATAACCCATAGATATAGATCTGTTGTATAACCCAGAGATAAAGATCTGTTGTATAACACACAGATATAGATCTGTTGTATAACCCATAGATATTGATCTGTTGTATAACCCACAGATATATATTTGTTGTTTAACCCATAGATATATATCTGTTGTATAACCCAGAGATATAGATCTGTTGTATAACCCAGAGATATAGATCTGTTGTATAACCCAGAAATAAAGATCTGTTGCATAACCCACAGATATAGATCTGTTGTATAACCCATAGATATAGATCTGTTGTACAACCCAGAGATATAGATCTGTTGTATAACCCAGAGATATAGATCTGTTGTATAACCCAGAGATATATATCTGTTGTATAATCCAGAGATATAGATCGGTTGTATAACCCAGAGATATAGATCTGTTGTATAACCCAGAGATATAGATCTGTAGTATAACCCGTAGATATATATCTGTTGTATAACCCAGAGATATAGATCTGTTGTATAACCAAGAGATATAGATCTGTTGTATAACCCAGAGATATAGATCTGTTGTATAACCCAGAGATATAGATCTGTTGTATAATACAGAGATATAGATCGGTTGTATAACCCACATATATAGATCTGTTGTATAACCCATAGATATAGATCTGTTGTATAACCCACAGATATATATGCGTTGTATAACCCAGAGATATATATCTGTTGTATAACCCGTACATATATATCTGTTGTATAACCCAGAGATATAGATCTGTTGTATAACCCAGAGATGTAGATCTGTTGTTTAACCCAGAGATAAAGATCTGTTGTATAACCCACGGATATAGATCTGTTGTATAACCCATAGATATAGATCTGTTGTATAACCCAGAGATATAGATATGTTGTATAACCCAGAGATATAGATCTGTTGTATAACCCATAGATATAGATCTGTTGTATAACCCAGAGATATAGATCTCTTGTATAACCCAGAGATATAGATCTGTTGTATAACCCAGAGATATAGGTCTGTTGTATAATTCAGTGATATAGATCGGTTGTATAACCCAGAGATATAGATCTGTTGTGTAACCCAGAGATATAGATCTGTTGTATAACCCACAGAAATAGATCTGTTGTATAACCCAGAGATAAAGATCTGTTGTATAACACACAGATATAGATCTGTTTTATAACCCATAGATATAGATCTGTTGTATAACCCAGAGATATAGATCTGTTGTATAACCCAGAGATATATATCTATTGTATAATCCAGAGATATAGATCGGTTGTAATACCCACAGATATAGATCTGTTGTATAACCCATAGATATAGATCTGTTGTATAATCCACAGATATATATCTGTTGTATAACCCAGAGATATATCTCTGTTGTATAACCCGTAGATACATATCTGTTGTATAACCCAGAGATATAGATCTGTTGTATAACCCAGAGATATAGATCTGTTGTATAACCCAGAGATATAGATCTGTTGTATAACCCAAAGATATAGATCTGTTGTATAAACCAGAGATATAGATCTGTTGTATAATCCAGAGATATAATACGGTTGTATAACCCACAGATATAGATCTGTTGTATAACCCACAGATATAGATCTGTTGTATAATCCAGAGATATAGATCGGTTGTATAACCCAGAGATATAGATCTGTTGTATAACCCAGAGATATAGATCTGTTGTATAACCCGTAGATATATATCTGTTGTATAACCCAGAGATATAGATCTGTTGTATAACCCAGAGATATAGATCTGTTGTATAACCCACAGATATATATCTGTTGTATAACCCATAGATATATATCTGTTGTATAACCCAGAGATATAGATCTGTTGTATAACCCAGAGATAAAGATCTGTTGTATAACCCACAGATATAGATCTGTTGTATAACCCATAGATATAGATCTGTTGTATAACCCAGATATATATATCTGTTGTATAACCCGTAGATATATATCTGTTGTATAACCCAGAGATATAGATCTGCTGTATAACCCAGAGATATAGATCTTTTGTATAACCCAGAGATTAAGATCTGTTGTATAACCCACAAATATAGATCTGTTGTATAACCCAGAGATATAGATCTGTTGTATAATCCAGAGATATAGATCTGTTGTATCACCCAGAGATATAGATCTGTTGTATAACCCAGAGATATAGATCTGTTGTATAACCCAGAGATATAGATCTGTTGTATAACCCAGAGAAATAGATCTGTTGTATAACCCAGAGATATAGATCTGTTGTATAACCCAGAGATAAAGATCTGTTGTATAACCCAGAGATATAGATCTGTTGTATAACCCAGAGATATAGATCTGTTGTATAACCCACAGATATAGATCTGTTGTATAACCCAGAAATATAGATCTGTTGTATAACCCACAGATATAGATCTGCTGTATAACCCAGAGATATAGATCTGCTGTATAACCCAGAGATATAGATCTGTTGTATAACCCAGAGATAAAGATCTGTTGTATAACCCATAGATATATATCTGTTGTATAACCCAGAGATATAGATCTGTTGTATAACCCAGAGATATAGATCTGTTGTATAACCCAGAGATATAGATCTGTTGTATAACCCAGAGATATAGATCTGTTGTATAACCCAGAGATATAGATCTGTTGTATAACCCAGAGATATAGATCTGTTGTATAACCCAGAGATATAGATCTGTTGTATAACCCAGAGATATAGATCTGTTGTATAACCCAGAGATAAAGATCTGTTGTATAAACCAGAGACATATATCTGTTGTATAACCCAGAGATATAGATCTGTTGTATAACCCAGAGACATAGATCTATTGTTTAACCCAGAGATAAAGATCTGTTGTATAACCCACAGATATAGATCTGTTGTATAACCCATAGATATAGATCTGTTGTATAACCCACAGATATATATCTGTTGTATAACCCATAGATATATATCTGTTGTATAACCCAGAGATTAAGATCTGTTGTATAACCCACAGATATAGATCTGTTGTATAACCCATAGATATATATCTGTTGTATAACCCAGAGATATAGATCTGTTGTATAACCCAGAGATATAGATCTGTTGTATAACCCAGAGATACAGATCTGTTGCATAATCCAGAGATATAGATCGGTTGTATAACCCAGAGATATAGATCTGTTGTGTAACCCAGAGATATAGATCTGTTGTATAACCCAGAGATATAGATCTGTTGTATAACCCAGAGATATAGATCTGTTGTATAACCCAGAGATATAGATCTGTTGTATAACCCAGAGATATAGATCTGTTGTATAGCCCACAGATATAGATCTGTTGTATAACCCAGAGATATAGATCTATTGTATAATCCAGAGATATAGATCGGTTGTATAACCCAAAGATATAGATCTGTTGTGTAACCCAGAGATATAGATCTGTTGTATAACCCATAGATATATATCTGTTGTATAACCCAGAGATATAGATCTGTTGTATAACCCAGAGATATAGATCTGTTGTATAACCCATAGATATAGATCTGTTGTATAACCCACAGATATAGATCTGTTGTATAACCCATAGATATAGATCTGTTGTATAACCCACAGATATAGATCTGTTGTATAACCCAGAGATATAGATCTGTTGTATAACCCATAGATATAGATCTGTTGTATAACCCAGAGATATAGTTCTCTTGTATAACCCAGAGATATAGATCTGTTGTATAACCCAGAGATATAGATTTGTTGTATAATCCAGAGATATAGATCGGTTGTATAACCCAGAGATATTGATCTGTTGTATAACCCAGAGATATAGATCTGTTGTATAACCCAGAGACATAGATCTATTGTTTAACCCAGAGATAAAGATCTGTTGTATAACCCACAGATATAGATCTGTTGTATAACCCATAGATAAAGATCTGTTGTATAACCCACAGATATATATCTGTTGTATAACCCAGAGATATAGATCTGTTGTATAACCCAGAGATATAGATCTGTTATATAACCCAGAGATAAAGATCTGTTGTATAACCCACAGATATAGATCTGTTGTATAACCCAGAGATATAGATCTGTTGTATAATCCAGAGATATAGATCTGTTGTATAACCCAGAGATATAGATCGGTTGTATAACCCAGAGATATAGATCTGTTGTGTAACCCAGATATATATATCTGTTGTATAACCCAGAGATATAGATCTGTTGTATAACCCACAGATATATATCTGTTGTATTACCGATAGATATATATCTGTTTATAACCCAGTTATATAGATCTGTTGTATAACCCAGAGATATATATCTGTTGTATAACCCATAGATATAGATCCGTTGTATAACCCAGAGATATAGATCTGTTGTATAACCCACAGATATAGATCTGTTGTATAACCCATAGATATAGATCTGTTGTGTAACCCATAGATATAGATCTGTTGTATAACCCAGAGATAAAGATCTGTTGTATAACCCACAGATATAGATCTGTTGTATAACCCAGAGATATAGATCTGTTGTATAATCCAGAGATATAGATCGGTTGTATAACCCAGAGATATAGATCTGTTGTGTAACCCAGAGATATAGATCTGTTGTATAACCCAGAGATATAGATCTGTTGTATAACCCAGAGATAAAGATCTATTGTATAACCCACAGATATAGATCTGTTGTATAACCCATAGATATAGATCTGTTGTATAACCCAGAGTTATATATCTGTTGTATAACCCATAGATATATATCTGTTGTATAACCCAGAGATATAGATCTGTTGTATAATCCAGAGAAATAGATCGGTTGTATAACCCAGAGATATAGATCTGTTGTGTAACCCAGTGATATAGATCTGTTGTATAACCCAGAGATATAGATCTGTTGTATAACCCAGAGATATAGATCTGTTGTATAACCCAGAGATAAAGATCTGTTGTATAACCCATAGATATAGATCTGTTGTATAACCCATAGATATAGATCCGTTGTATAACCCAGAAATATAGATCTGTTGTATAACCCAGAGATATAGATCTGTTGTACAACCCATAGATCTATTGTATTGAAAGAAAACAAGAAAAAAAACAAAACAATATACATAAATAGTTCTCATAAACATACTTTTACATACTGCTTAATGTACTGTTGATACACTTACCTATATTAGATTTCATGTAACTATGTTCTACAAAGTCAGTAAATAGAGAACTAAACACCACTATATGAATACATACACAAATGAATGTAAGCGTTCATTGCAACTGTCTGAAATATTTTCAGTATCTATTAAGTTATATTAGAAGAATTATAAAGCCAGTATCAAGATTCATACAGAGATATGTACAGCTAGAAATTATTAACTGAGTACTTTCATTAGCATCAAAAGTTGTATAAACTGAGTCAAAGACAAAAAATTTCAATTATCTCCCTTTTAAACAAGACTATTTCAATTCGACACCGAATCATCACAATTTTACTAATCAGAGAAATGAAATTCACAATCATCACAATTTAACAAACCAGAGTAATGTAGTTCATAATCATAACAATTTTAAAAATCAGAGTGATGTAGTTAACAATCATCACAATTTTACTAATCAGAGTAATGCAATTCACAATCAGCAAAAAATAATTTTACTTAATTAAGAATCGTTGTATGAAATACATATTACTAAATATTTAAAACATCTATCTAACTTGGCCGCTATCTAACCAGACTGATATCTAACCAGACTGATATCTAACCAGACTGATATCTAACCAGACTGATATCTAACCAGACTGATATCTAACCAGACTGATATCTAACCAGGCTGATATCTAACCAGACTGATATCTAACCAGGCTGATATCTAACCAGACTGATATCTAACCAGACTGATATCTAACCAGGCTGATATCTAACTAGGCTGCTATCTAACCAGGCTGATATCTAACCAGACTGATATCTAACCAGGCTGATATCTAACTAGGCCGCTATCTAACCAGACTGATATCTAACTAGGATGATATCTAACTAGGCCAGTGGTCGGCAAGCCAGGGCTGGGGAGTCGGTGTCGGTGGTGTCGGTAGATTTTCCGGTGTCGGTGTCGGCATTTGTACTTGTCCGGAGTCGGTTCGGTGTCGGAGCAACCCCCCCCCCCCCCCCAAATACTAGAACTTTAATTAAATAATCCAGAACAACGCCAATCTTTAACTTAAAGTTTTCTGAAGTTCTTTTCTTTTTAAATACATACTTGGTAAATCTGTTTATCAACAAAGTATTATTTTCCAAAGCGAGTTCTCTACATTACAACAACTTGTCAACATTAACAGAATTGTGACTGAAAGCAAAAAGGAAGCTAATGGCTATGTTCATTCTGTTATTCACTCAATCATTGCCTGTAGCCCTTGTCGTAATTTTATTTCAGCATTCTGCATTCTCTGAATAACAACTTATAAACTTCCAAGCATCATTGCTCTAGTGTTGTTGGATATGTCTGTACTTTGCAGTGACTTGCTGACTTAAGCAATCGTTGATAATAATCGTGACTAATATTTTAGCATAAGCCTACACATAAATGGGAACTTATTAAAAGTAGCGAATTGGCCGCTTCAGGTTTACTATAAAAATAACATCCCGCATACTGTGGCATATCTTGAAGTAAACCATACACTTTTATCACTTCAATGTATTCACTGCAGCTACTCTTGATGTCCATATCTAGTGTTTTTCGTGACCTATCAATGTTACATGTACAACTGATAACTTTTTTTTTTCATTGCAATGGACATGCTGCAAAATCGCAGATCAGGGATGTACATTTATAACTACTGAAGAACCACAAAAGGTTCTTAAATTTGATTGAAGGGCTGGACCAAGAGCAGATCACTGGGGTGTTTATAATACTTTATGTGAGCTAACATAAATGTAAATGTCATCAATGTAAATGAAAAAAGGGGAGTGTTCTGTGGGTCTAATCAAAACGTAGATTGCCCTTGTCTGGTTTAGAAGCTGAACATTGTTTTCAAGATTACTATTTCGGAGACCCGTCTAGCTCGGCGCCCTGTGCATAATTATTTAAATAAACACATTTAACTGCACAGTTTGGGAATTTTATTTATTTACGTTTGTTATTTATTAATTACACTACATATTAGGCTCATACAATGCATGCTGGTTGGAGGAAGTGGAGAAAGACCTTAAAGCCATAGGAGTGAGAGAGTGGATAAAGAAGACCATGGGTCGGGAAAAGTGGAGAAGAGTAGTATGGCAGGCCAGGGTCCTAAATAGGTTGTAGAGCCAAAAAGAAAAAATATACCATTAGACGTGCATCTTTATATATATATAGTATGAGATATATACACGGGAAAAAATACACAATTATACACACACCGGTGTCGGTGTCGGCGGTCGATGGAATGCCGACACCGGTGTCGGTGTCGGAAAATATTTTGGCCGACACCCCACCCATGCGGCAAACTTATCAGCCAAAGAGCCAAATATAAACAATACACCAATTTAAAAAAATTGGGAGCCAAATCTGCTTTTATTACACTAAATAAGTAGTGCACTAAATAAGTTGTATACTAAATAAAACTAAATGCCAGAGCCGCACTTAAGGAGCCAAGGAGCCACATGCGGCTCCGGAGCCGCACTTTGCCGACCACTGAACTAGGCTGATATCTAACTAGGCCGATATCTAACTAGACGGATATCAAATTAGGACGCTATTTAAATAGGCTGACATCAAACATGTTGCATAGATCTTAAATTGGATGGAACACCAAATCTACAGTGTAACTATGTTCAGGTATTGCATAGATCTTAAATTGGATGGAACACCAAATCTACAGTGTAACTATGTTCAGGTATTGCATAGATCTTAAATTGGATGGAACACCAAACCTACAGTGTAACTCTGTTCAGATGTTGTGTAGATTTGGTTGACAGCGTAACTCTGTTCAGATGTTGTATAGATCTTAAATTGGATGGAACACCAAATCTACAGTGTAACTCTGATCAGATGTTGTATAGATTTGGATGGAACACCAAATTCTTCTTTTGCCTAGAAAAAGGCACCGCTCCAACCGTGTCTCCCCTCCCGTGTCTCCCCTCCTATGTCTCCCATCCCGTGTCTCCCCTCCAACAAAAGAAAGATGGCCCCAGGGCTTTATTAAAAACTGTTTAGGTTCTTTTATTCTATAGAACGTTTAGCCTGTAAACCAACGCTGCGATTTGTTTACTTTAGATGTACTGTTCAAATAGTCAGATAAACTAATAGACTGTTTAACGATGTGTCATCAATTGATGTTTACATGATCTTGAACTGAATGTTTGTTTATTGACTGGTGAAATGTAGATAAATGGTTTGATGGAGTGTTTGTGTCAGTGCTAGTAGTGCCTGGTCGCTTGACCAACTCATGAAAGTGTGAGGAAAAAGTTGTACTTTAATTTACACAGTATCACTCGTTGTTTTCACTGTATCATGCGTTGTTTACACTATATAACTCGTTGTTTACACTGTATCGTTCGTTGTTTACACTATATAACTCGTTGTTTACACTGTATCATTCGTTGTTTACACTGTATCTCTTGTTGTTTACACTGTATCACTTGTATACATTGTATTGCTATACAAATATTGCAATATTTACCTCTGCTATATAAAATACCTGCAATGTAATCCATGCATGTGAGTCTGGTCTATAAAATACCAGCAATGTAATCCATGTACGTGAGTCTGGTCTATAAAATGCCTGCAATGTAATCCATGTACGTGAGTCTGGTCTATAAATACCTGTAACGTAATCCATGTATGTCATCTACTCAACTATTTCTTATTCTATTTAATATAAATGTTCTGAATATAGTGTTGGGGTCAACATTAGTGACGGAACTAGATGGGGAGGGGGGGATGGCATTTATTCTGCAGCTAGACAGGGGTGGGTCTCTCCTACTTGAGTTGTTTATTGGCATGAAATAGAGGCGGCTTGACCTGGGCGCCACCTACGCCAAATTATATTGGTGAACTTAAGAAGCTATACGTTGGTCATCTTAAGAAACTATACGTTGGTCATCTTAAGAAACTATACGTTGGTCATCTTAAGAAACTATACGTTGGTCATCTTAAGAAACTATACGTTGGTCATCTTAAGAAACGATATCATTAGGAAACTATACAAGTGTGAACTTAAGAAACTATACGTTGGTCATCTTAAGAAACTATATCATTAGGAAACTATACAAGCGTGAACTTAAGAAACTATACGTTGGTCATCTTAAGAAACTCTATCATTAGGAAACTATACAAGCGTGAACTTAAGAAACTATACGTTGGTCATCTTAAGAAACTATATCATTAGGAAACTATACAAGCGTGAATTTAAGAAACTATACATTGGTCGTCTTAAGAAACTATATCATTAGGAAACTATACAAGTGTGAACTTAAGAAACTATACGTTGGTCATCTTAAGAAACTATATCATTAGGAAACTATACAAGTGTGAACTTAAGAAACTATACGTTAGTCATCTTAAGAAACTATATCATTAGGAAACAATACAATTGTGAACTTAACAAACAATACATTTGTAGGTTTAAGAAACAATACATTTGTAGATTTAAGATACAATACATTTGTAGATTTAAGATACAATACATTTGTAGGTTTAAGAAACAATGCATTTGTAGATTTAAGATACAATACATTTGAAGATTTAAGAAACAATACATTTGTAGATTTAAGATACAATACATTTGTAGATTTAAGAAACAATACATTTGTAGATTTAAGATAAAATACATTTGTGGATTTAACATAAAATACATTTTTGGATTTAAGATACAATACATTTGTAGATTTAAGATACAATACATTTGTAGATTTAAGATAAAATACATTTGTTGACTTCACTGGATTACCAATCTCCTGGAGGGTGTGGCAGAAATGTTACTACTGACCTCCAGATCAGGCATGCACTGCTAGATTGATATACATAGACTGATACACGACGGATGCTTGAAATTATGAACATTGTACCTTGAATTCGATTCAATGAACCTTCATACGTTAAACAATACATAAATGATTCAAGATATTTTTGAAAATAATGGTTTAACAATACCACTCTGTAGCTGATTCTAGCCGAGATTGAAATAACATGACAGATGGAAGGCAAACTTTCTAAACATCACTAGCTGCTTATGTTTCATAAACTTAATGTAAGCAGAACGATTTCAATCTGAGATATTTCAACTCTTTGTTTGCATTCAATTATTTGTAGTTTTTTTTTTTTTTCAAGCCGCCACTTTCATAATTGAGCACATGTATTGATTACATCATCGGCAACCTACAGACGACACTCGGGTCATCCCTACATCGTCTGCTTCCAGTCTCGCCATTGTCCATCTCGTGTTGGTCTATTGAGACTGTAAACAACAAATACGCTGGAACGTCTCGGTACTGACCACTGGTACCTCCGCAAACAAATATAAACACACCCAACTCCCCGTCCCCTAAGCTACTATTCTAGCATTCAACTGGTCATGTTGATTTAGTCAGGGAAAAAAATAACATTTCTTCTTCTTACAGCACACATCCATCTTATAGTCACGTGATGATTGGGTTTAGTTGATGACTGGTATCGGTGAACGTTCTATATGAAAACAAAATTCGGAATGTGCAGTAGCTTGACCGTGTTAGGTAGATCAGGTCTGTAATGTAACTGATGCTAGGTTACTAGTATGTTCATGTTTATATAAATAAATTATTATTTCACTATCTTCAGTTTTTGTTTTGTAAATTTAAATAGTTAACTTCAGTGGCTTAGCCGTGTTAGGTACTTCAGATTTATAATGTTATTCATGACAGGTTACATACAATATGTTCATGTGTATATTTCTATGTAATGACTTGACTATCGTTTGTTTCCGCTCTGTACAAAAATGTTTGTGTTAAAAGATTGAATAAACTAGTTTACATGGTCATCTCATGGTCATATATCCAACATCTGCCCTTTAGTTCTATTGACCCTGTTTGCATCCTCACATCAGTTGCAGTGGACCACTGCCCCCTGAATCACACTGACGATGGCAGTGAGTGGACACGGGAGTATTTCGGGGTGTGGGGGTCAAAAGGTCAGGCATTGAACCCTTGGGCTATGAACTGCTCCTTCCAGATATGCATTACAGCCTCAGTGTCAAAATGAACTTAATGGCAGGGACAACAAAAAAAACCCACTCCACGCCACTCAACCGAACTTGACCATAGACGTGTACAACAGAAGGACACTTGTATAATCCTGTGTTAGAAGTGTGTCATTACATGTGTAATAAGTTGTATGTATTACCATGTGTAATATATTGTATGTATTACCCTGTGTAATATGTTGTATGTATTACCATGTGTAATATGTTGTATGTATTACCATGTGTAATATGCTGTATGTATTACCATGTGTAATATGTTGTATGTATTACCCTGTGTAATATGTTGTATGTATTACCATGTGTAATATGTTGTATGTATTCACCTGTGTAATATGTTGTATGTACTACCATGTGTAATATGTTGTATGTATTACCATGTGTAATAAGTTGTATGTATCACTATCTGTAATATGTTTTATGTATCACTATCTGTAATGTGTTGCATGTATTACCATGTGCCCATTTTACTTATCACACAGCTTGGCTAGTGTCCATCGTAACGGACATTCCCAGCTCCGCCTCATGAATTTTATATTGATTCAATCCCACTAGACGAGTTTTTTATTTTATAAAGTAAAATAAATCTGTTGTAGACAGAACATAAAGCTGTTGTAGACAGAACATAAATCTGTTGTAGACAGAACATAAAGCTGTTGTAGTCAGAACATAAAGCTGGTGTAGACAGAACATAAAGCTGGTGTAGACAGAACATAAAGCTGGTGTAGACAGAACATAAAGCTGTTGTAGACAGAACATAAAGCTGTTGTAGACAGAACATAAAGCTGGTGTATAGAGAAAACTTGCAGTATCAACGGCAGTCTATACATCTTGAACGATTTTCTTCTGCCTGTTAAACGAAATTGCGATAAATGCACACACTGTTGAACACATGCATCTAGAAATATAAAATATTACATTCTTATATTTGTAGTGTTATGTACAAACTGATAAATCTCGTTCAATGTTCTATTGAAGTATTTTAAAAACATACATATTTTAGTATCATCTATCCTAGTACTATCTATCCTAGTACTATCTATCCTAGTACCATCTATCCTAGTATCATCTATCCTAGTATCATCTATCCTAGTACTATCTATCCTAGTACTATCTATCCTAGTACTATTTACCCTTGTAATATCTATCCTAGTACTATTTACCCTTGTACTATCTATCCTAGTACTATCTATCCTTGTACTATCTATCCTTGTACTATCTATCCTATTACTATCATCTATCCTAGTACTATCTATCCTATTACTATCTATCCTAGTACCATCTATCCTAGTACCATCTATCCTAGTACCATCTTTCCTAGTACCATCTGTCCTAGTACTATCTATCCTAATACTATCTATCCTAGTACCATATATTCTAGTACTATCTATCCTAGTAATATCTATCCTTGTACTATCTATCCTAGTACCATCTATCCTAGTACCATCTATCCTAGTACTATCTATCCTAGTACTATCTATCCTAGTATCATTATCCTAGTACTATCTATCCTAGTACTATCTATCCTAGTACTATTTACCCTAGTACTATCTATCCTAGTACTATCTATCCTAGTATCATCTATCCTAGTACTATCTATCCTAGTACTATCCTTTAGGACTTGCCTGTCCTCAAACTACCATGAGTCAATTTCCCTAATGGAGTTACTTAGGTCTCAACTAGGCTACGCTAAGTAATGGTGTATTTCAATATTGTTACTGATAACCGGAAGACAAATTTGATAATAACGGAAATTGAGGCAAGAAATATGATCAAATAAAAATACAAAATGTCCAAGAATAAAGTCTTGTTTTAAGAGATACCCTTCCCCCTATTTTAGAGTCCTTGATGCACTGCCACACACAAATTAGAACTGACTGTTTATTCATATCATTGGTCAATATCTTCCTCTTATTTAAAATTTGAAATATTATACTGACGTAATCGATACATTTCCAACGAAGGATTACTGAGTTTGAGTAGATTCTAATCTTTTTAAAATGCCATAGCGACCTAACCCTAATGCAAACACAACCAAGATGGCTCATACTAATAAAAATATTTTTAGATTGTGAATTTCTTCTTATCGCTGTTATGAGGGTCAAACCGATACTCACTAGAACATAAAGCTGTTGTAGACAGAGCATAAAGCTGTTGTAGACAGAACATAAAGCTGTTGTAGACAGAACATAAAGCTGTTGTAGACAGAACATAAAGCTGTTGTAGACAGAACATAAAGCTGGTGTATAGAGAAAACTTGCAGTATCAACGGCAGTCTATACATCTTGAACGATTTTCTTCTGCCTGTTAAACACCGATACTCACTAGGAGGGTCACACCGATACTCACTAGGAGGGTCACACCGATACTTATTGGGAGGGTCACACCGATACTCACTAGGAGGGTCACACCGAGACTTATTGGGAGGGTCACACCGATACTCTCTAGGAGGGTCACACCGATACTCACTAGGAGGGTCACACCGAGACCTATTGGGAGGGTCACACCGATACTCACTAGGAGGGTCACGCCGATACTCACAAGGAGGGTCACACCGATGCTTATTGGGAGGGTCACACCGATACTCACTAGGAGGTCACACCGATACTCACTAGGAGGGTCACACCGAGACTTATTGGGAAGGTCACACCGATACTCAGAAGGAGGGTCACACCGATACAATGTGTCTATTTACAAGGGCTGAACTCTTTTTCCCTGGTAATCTATTGGACAGCAGAGAACTGGAGCAGATTCACCATACAAAAGAAATCACTAGCGAAATGTTCAGTGAGCCAGGGATGTTAATAGATTGCACCACAAAATAACAACAGTTATAAGACTGGATATAACTGAACAAGAAAACTAATCAACGTGAGTGGTGAAAAAAAGGTAAACAAATGAAACGAGAAATAATACTTAGACAAATGAAACAAGAAATAATACTTAGACAAATGAACCAAAATAACTAATATGACTAATTAACCAAGAAATAATACTAGTACAAATGAACAAAGAGATAATAATAACACCAAAGTATGTGGTTCGATAATCACTAATTTGACCTACTTCCGGAAAGGTGAAAAAATGGAACTAAGTAAACCACGAATGATTGAATTTGTGTTCCGATGTTGTTGTTTTTATTCTAATTATATTTAAATTCAGACTACTTTAGGCCTCTATTAACTGTTGTTTGTGAAAGATGGAAATCAAGAATTGAAGTAAATATATGTTATTTACGTTTATAAAGGTGATAGAACACTTTTATTCAATATTGAATAAACCTGCTAATATGTAAATTTAAAATTATATATTTTTAAAGAAAATGTAGATTTTGGTAAATTGCTCGGATAAATGGACAAAATTCTGTTTGGGGCCGTTCACATAACGCAAAAATTTCATTTTTTTACTCCCCCCCCCCTCATATAACATTATGTAACACTTGTGTGATATAACAATATAACAAATTTGCATCCACCCCCTCTCCCTTCGGGGTTATATAATATGCGATCGGCAGCTTACAGAATTCCATTGCTAATCTGAATTAATCAATTACACAGTATGGCTATGTACGTCATACATTTCAACAAACAATATATAGTAGCTACGTGTTTTGTTTTTTTTTTTGGTGATTTTAAAAATAAAAGTCGACATTTGTAGATTTCAAAATATATTTAAAATCTATTTTGATTTTTACATTAATAGATTAGAAATTGAATAATTTAAATAAAAGATAGCCCATTTTATCTGAAATTTTTAATTAAAAATTGGTTTCATTTACTAAGCTTTGACCCGGAAGTGCTATTTATGCTACACCTTCATCGTGCGTAGTGTTACAATGACGTTATATTCCACGTAAATATTTATTTGTTGAAAGCATGTCCAAATTAAAAAAAAAAAAAAAGAAAAAATAATGCTTTATGCATTATGCACAAACTTGACAAATATTAAGAAAAATCCGACGATTTATATAATTGAACATATTATGGGACTTGTTCCTTTTAAATATTTCAATCACAATATTAACTTATGATAATATTGGACTGGATTACTTTTTAAACTTTGATTTTAATTGGCCGACCATGGTTCGTGGGCTCATTGAATTTACTATATATTAGTATTTATAAGGGAAACTTTATTTAGGCCTACTGTTTCATTAGTTTGTCAATTTTATTTGTATACTTCAATGGTCATCATTCAAGGCCTACCCCCCCCCCCCACCATTCAGACCATCCTTAAGACTCACTGTACTGCCTTTGGAATTTAAGCAAAAAAAAAAACTTTCAAAAAAAAGAATCTGATTGTTTCCCCTGCACCAGAAGCCCCACGGTGTGGCGGTATTAGACGTGATGGTGTATTGTGGGAAGACTTAGTCTAGCACGTTAAGAGTTGCAGCCATGAAGAAATCACCAAGATTACGTAGGGAACAGGGAAATGTCCGTTGCGTGGGCTTTGGTCTGTGTTTTTATTTTATATTTCCCTTTGATTGGATGATAATATTTATAACAATAATTTATTTTCTACAATTCTTCATATTTTTATTTTATATTTCCCTTTGATTGGATGATAATATTTATAACAATTATTTATTTTCTACAATTCTTCATATTTTTATTTTATTTTTTATAATTTTCATAGCATTTAATTTTAACTTTATGTGGACATCGACTAGTCGTGTTTTGGGGAATTAGGAAATCATTTATCACTAACATATCGATGTTAATTGGATTTGAAATTTTTAATACTTGAATAATGTCGATGTCAATGCGTTATTTTAAAATGTTTGAATCAATGAATTAAAATCTTGTAAACAACAGAGACAATATTGTTTTGTAATGTTTAAATAAGGTCGGAAATACAGAAGCAGATGATGTGACGTCAGATACAGTGCTGGTCCTTGCATGAGAAGTGATGACGTAAAAATAGAACACGACGTGCAATGTACTAGCGAGTAAGACTTAGATGAAGTACGCAGTAGACGTGGGGAAAAAATGACTTTGTTGGATTTTTATGTGTTTTATGTGAAGTGTAGACAACATTTAAACACTAGCAGTGTACCCGGCGTTGCCCGGTAAGCTGGGAGTTCCATTGTGACACTTGACACATTTCTAACATACCATTAAGTAAAGATATGGTGCCAATTTATGCCACCTACCTCATGTGCAGAAAAGACCTACATTTCATGCGTCACAAATTACCCTAATGACTTATGAATATTTGTTTAAACAGTAACTAATTCTCTCAATGTTAAAATCAAAACGAAGCATTGCAAGAATGATCCAAAGTAATTTTTATTCTCTGCCATTTTGCAGCAAAGAGGCAAGCTGTTATGGCACGATACAGAGCCCGGCGCAAGTTCAATTCGGCTTCTTGCTTTCTTTCTTACTCTCCTACACGCTGTCCTTATATATACGAATTGTGGGGGTAGCACTAATAATGATAAATACCTTAACTGTAATAACGATGTTGCCTCCGTTACAAATAGTTTCTATAAACATAAGTATGGTCAGCTGACTTATGTGAGGAGGGGAGAGGAGGGGAGAGAGAGTTCATTTTTCAACACTCAGAAGTATAAAATATAAAATAAAAATGTTTCAAAAATACGCTTATATAATTTTAATAAATCTCAACTACTTACTTAAATCTGGACGACTAACAAAAAAAGCGTGGGCGCCATTTTGGGGGATTGCCATTTATGACATGAGAAAATTGAAACTTGTAAGTCACCTCTGTAGATATTTCTATCACCTTAACATTTAGTACATTTTGATTAAAGCTTACTTTGAAAATGCATCAAACTATTTTCAAAATTTATTTTCAAATAGTTCCTCACTTTCCAAATTTGTATTTGTTTCTCTCATTTTTTTTCTTTGTAAAACTCTCTTTGTTTCAACAACAATAATTCTAAAAAAAATGGGGGATTGCCATTTATGACATGAGAAAATTGAAACTTGTAAGTCACCTCTGTAGATATTTCTATCACCTTAACATTTAGTACATTTTGATTAAAGCTTACTTTGAAAATGCATCAAACTATTTTCAAAATTTATTTTCAAATAGTTCCTCACTTTCCAAATTTGTATTTGTTTCTCTCATTTTTTTTCTTTGTAAAACTCTCTTTGTTTCAACAACAATAATTCTAAAAAAAATGAAAAGATATGTTGGAAAAAAATATAAAATATACCTTATTTTATGTAGCTAATGGCTATCTGATAATTACAATAGATGAAACACAAAAGAAGCGTTAAATTAGGTCAATCGCCCTTGACCCATTTTAATAATCTTTTAATTCTTGGAATTGGGGTGAGGGGGACCGAAAGATGTGCATGAGGATATCATGTCCGAGACATTCTCCAGACACCAGATTTCGATTAATTTCACCATTATCTCATTGACAGGTGTCTGACCTCCATTCCCCTCACCGACATGACAGTTTCATCTGAAGGAATGCTCACGTAATCCTTATCACAGCACTGGCAACATTTGGCTGGAACTATTTCACAAGAATAAGTCCTAAGACAATACATCAAACTTTATGGGCATTTTACAAGACTAAATCTTACTTTCAGTTTATCATCTTTTAGGACTAAATCTTACATTCAGTTTATCATCTGACAAGATTATTTCTTCTTACATTCAGTTTATCATCTTACAAGACTATATGTTACATTCAGTTTATCATTTTACAAGACTATACCTTACATTCAGTTGATCATTTTACAAGACTATACCTTACATTCAGTTGATCATTTTACAAGACTATATCTTACATTCAGTTGATCATCTTACAAGACTATATCTTACATTCAGTTTATCATCTTACAAGACTATATCTTACATTCAGTTTATCATCTTACAAGACTATACCTTACATTCAGTTTATCATATTACAAGACTATATCTTACAATCAGTTTATCATCTTACAAGACTATATCTTACATTCAGTTTATCATCTTACAAGACTATATCTTACATTCAGTTTATCATTTTACAAGACTATAATTTACATTCAGTTGATCATTTTACAAGACTATATCTTACATTCAGTTGATCATTTTACAAGACTATACCTTACATTCAGCTGATCATCTTACAGGAATAAATCTTACACGTCAGTTGTTATTTTTTTTATCTTACATAAAAGATCGTGTTATTTATTTCATTCTGAGCATTGTCTGTCTAACTTTACTTCTTAGCATAATACACGGATAAAAAAACGTAGTGTAATTCTACTAAGAGAAGTCTAAATTATCTATTTTGATTAAAGTTGTGAACGTAACATGACTACATCAGTCTAGTTGGGCAAGATGTCACACTCTCGACATATTATTCACAGTTTTTATTGTAATATAGGACAATGTCGTGAACATTATATATATATATATATATATATATATATATATATATATATATATATATATATATATATATATACAGTTTATTATTGATTTTATATCCAGTATATTATTGATTCTAGTAAATGTCGCCTTATGCAGAAAACATTTTTTGAGCTTTTTTTATTTTGGCTAATGAATTGAAAATATGGCCAGAATTTAGCCACTGATAAGTTAAAACTATTTTAAAAATTAAAATGAAATGAAGAATGTGTTTCGATAAGCTTGAATACAACTTGCTTTGTTTGACGGTAGACTAAACTGGCTAATGTTTCGGGAAAGGGGAAATAGATTAGCACCAACTTCTTTAAGCCAAATCGATTTAAAATGTCGAACACTTGTGTAATCTCGATGACAATACACTCTTTTAAAAAGTTTGTGTCGATGAATTTATTAATATTAATTAATGAAGTCCGAAGCTAATTATTTTTTATGATAATATTTATATAAAGAGCGTGATACCATGTCTGACTTACTGTCCCATGAATGTTTGTTGATTGAGTAAATAATGCAAGTTTTAGACATCCCATCCTAACGAAAACCTAATTCACAGTTTTTTACTTATTTTATAAATCAGTTGGTTGAATAATTGTGCTGTCTGTTACTGACCTATAAATAAGTTAATTGAACTACAGTGATGTAATTTACTGACCTATAAATAAGTTAATTGAACTACAGTGATATAATTTACTGACCTATAAATAAGTTAATTGAACTACAGTGATGTAATTTACTGACCTATAAATGGCTTGGTTGGTTATTAACCTATTAAATAAATACACCTCATAATTCGTTGATTTTTGTAAAAAAAAGAAAAAAAAAAGCTTTATTTCTATTAATAAAAATTAAAATATTTCATCTCTATAAATAAAGATGTAAATTGGATTTCCGTCATCACTCCAAAAGTTCTTCACAGATTGACTTGAAATTCTGACATAAATTTGTAGTAAATTACTCGGCGTGTCATTCTCTATACATAATATTCATTTCCACTCTGCGTTCAATCGAAAGTGGAAAACTAAAATTCAAAATGGCGTCCTGCCCGCGTCTCGATTCAATATTTCTTTTTGAAAAATCTACAGTTTTAAATAGTTTCTGTGGCTTTTATTATGAAATGTAAAAGTCCCAAATATTAAAAGGTAATAATTAACATATAATATCATTCAAATTATGGTAGTTTTTATAACAACAGATAGCATTTGAACTTCGTCAAACGTAAACAATAGTAATAATCAAAAATCTCCGATGATAAGACTAGCGAGCGCGTTTTCGTATTTAATTTCGTAAATAAAGATCTTAAAAAAAATATTTTGAAAATATGTATCAAAGCTGAACACAGAGGCGTACCTAGGGTGGGTGGTCCAAAATCGAAAGTCCCGCCAGGCCCCAGCTTGAGGGGAGCCTCCAAAATTATTTTTTACATTAAATATTAAGTACATAATCTCATGCCAGGGGCACCAAAAGAGGCCAAGCCCCCCAAATCCCTATGTTTTGCACTGGCTTTACAATAGTCTATCTCTCTGTAAAGGCTTTGCAGGGTACAGCTAGTATAAACCTATTTTTAAAGATATCACACCTGTTGTAATCAAAAATGATATTTAATCAATCAATTTGGTATAATTATATCTTTACTTTTTTTTTGAAAAGCCACGGGAGGTATGTCAAAAGTGAACAAGTATAAAGTAATATTTCGTCAGTATGTTTTTTATAGATCAGTATTGTAAAACTGATAACGTTACTTCAGTGACTATTATTTTGTATTCGTATTGAGAGTGCAGCTAATATTTTTTTAGTTAGTGTTTTTGTATCTCATTTTTATATAATTGAAAGTAGGCTAACACGGCAAAGCATGCCCAGGTAAAACTAGGCTAACACGGCCAAGGCATGCCCAGGTAAAACTAGGCTAACAGGGCAAGGCATGCCCAGATAAAACTAGTTTAAAATAAAAGATAATTAATACCAAAAAAAGGTATTTTTTTTAATAAACTGAATATAAAATTCATCTAGCTGTTGAGTCTACAACTTACAATTTCTAGTTGCTCTACACTTTGCTAAGCAGTAATATAAACAATAGATAATATAAACAATAGATAATATAAACAATAGATAATATAAACAATAGATAATATAAACAATAGATAATATAAACAATAGATAATATAAAAAATAGATAATTGTCGTTATTGTAAACACAGTTTGAGAATCATTTGTCTTGTATAGAATGGGGGGAAAATTTCAACTCGTAGTGATTGAATGTTGCATGCAGCAAGATACTTGGACATTTCAACTCGTAGTGATTGAATGTTGCATGCAGCAAGATACTTGGACATTTTAACTCGTAGTGATTGAATGTTGCATGCAGCAAGATACTTGGACATTTTAACTCGTAGTGATTGAATGTTGCATGCAGCAAGATACTTGGACATTTCAACTTGTATTGATTGAATGTTGCATGCAGCAAGATACTTGGACATTTT
The DNA here is from genome assembly GCA_021962125.1 of Bulinus truncatus. NCBI lineage: Eukaryota > Metazoa > Mollusca > Gastropoda > Planorbidae > Bulinus > Bulinus truncatus. Next base: position 634,996 of record JAGDYQ010000304.1, on the reverse strand, counting down.
AACTCGTAGTGATTGAATGTTGCATGCAGCAAGATACTTGGACATTTCAACTCGTAGTGATTGAATGTTGCATGCAGCAAGATACTTGGACATTTCAACTCGTAGTGATTGAATGTTGCATGCAGCAAGATACTTGGACATTTCAACTTGTATTGATTGAATGTTGCATGCAGCAAGATACTTGGACATTTCAACTCGTATTGATTGAATGTTGCATGCAGCAAGATACTTGGACATTTTAACTCGTAGTGATTGAATGTTGCATGCAGCAAGATACTTGGACATTTTAACTCGTAGTGATTGAATGTTGCATGCAGCAAGATACTTGGACATTTCAACTCGTATTGATTGAATGTTGCATGCAGCAAGATACTTGGACATTTTAACTCGTAGTGATTGAATGTTGCATGCAGCAAGATACTTGGACATTTCAACTTGTATTGATTGAATGTTGCATGCAGCAAGATACTTGGACATTTCAACTTGTATTGATTGAATGTTGCATGCAGCAAGATACTTGGACATTTTAACTCGTAGTGATTGAATGTTGCATGCAGCAAGATACTTGGACATTTCAACTCGTAGTGATTGAATGTTGCATGCAGCAAGATACTTGGACATTTCAACTCGTAGTGATTGAATGTTGCATGCAGCAAGATACTTGGACATTTCAACTCGTATTGATTGAATGTTGCATGCAGCAAGATACTTGGACATTTTCACTCGTAGTGATTGAATGTTGCATGCAGCAAGATACTTGGACATTTTAACCACCCTCGTCATTGAAATTAAAACACACACTTTGACAAATTCTTTTATGAAGAATGTGTCACACAAATATGGCTGCAGTTGATAACTATGGCTGCCAAAAGACAAGAATGACTGACATAAATAGAACAAACAAAAAAACAAAACAAAAAAAATCAATATTGAGATTTATATTTCAATTTCTTTTTTTTATAACTGGAATTTGTTTCAATTAAAATGATTTAAGTGATGGAAATACGATTTATATATTCAAGTGATGGTACTACGATTTATATATTCAAGTGATGGTACTACGATTTATATATTCAAGTGATGGTCATACGATTTATATATTCAATTGATGCAGAGCTCGATTTAAGAAAAAACCAGTGCCGGGGAGGGAAAAAAAAATTCTGCAGAGCCGGGGATAAATGTCTATGGTTTCATCCCTGGCAGGGCTATATTAGCTAAAGCATATCCGGGGATGACAGTTCTCAGCGGTAAATCGAGCCCTGAAGTGATGGTACTACGATGTATATATTCAAGTGATGGTAATGCGATTTATATATTCAATTGATGGTACTACGATTGATATATTCAAGTGATGGTACTACGATTTATATATGCAAGTGATGGTCATACGATTTATATATTCAAGTGATGGTCATTCGATTTATATATGCAAGTGATGGTCATATGGTTTATATATTCAAGTGATGGTACTACGATATATATATTCAAGTGATGGTACTACGATTTATATATTCAAGTGATGGTACTACGATTTATATATTCAAATGAATGTCCTACGATTTTATTATTTTATTTTTCTTGAGACGACCATCACATCTGGAGCTAGTGACCCTTGTTGTTTAGTTCTACAAACTGCAGACCACCCACGCTGCTCCTCTAGTTCTCAGCCACGATCTGACCATCACGACTGGTTCAGCCCCCGTGGGATAAACACCCCAGCCCCACCCACCCGCCCCTCCCCTCAATGAACAATTGCAGACTTGACAACCAGTTCTTCTGATTTTCTACTGAGACAACAGAGTTAGTTCCCCTTTCACCAGCAGAGCCACAGAAACCGGCAGAAAGAACAACAAATCTAATGGATGATCGCCTGTTATGAATCAAATTGGCTGTGTCACAGTCTTGGGGACTCAGGGGCATAGAGTGTGACATTCCCTGGAACTAAACATTCGGGCTTAATGTGATACTGGGTGGAATCTCTGACTCTCTCACGGGTTCTTGGCTCTTTGTGGTAAAACATTTCAGTTGATAATGGCATCTGTTAAATCATCTATTATGCAACTCAATTTAATCATCTAGTGTGTAAAATGAAATATGTTGATCCGATTATTAGACACCAGATTTAATCACCTGCTATGTGACATCTGATTTAATCACCTGTTATGTGACACCTGATTTAATCACCTGCTATGTGACATCTGATTTAATCACCTATTATGTGACATCTGATTTAATCACCTGTTATGTGACATCTGATTTAATCACCTGTTATGTGACATCTGATTTAATCTCCCGAAGTGGAACTGTCCCCAGATTTTTTATAGTCCTATTGTTGTGGGATATGGGGGCCCTAGTGTGTTGGAAACAAGTTCTAGCCCCCAGCAGCTTTAGTCCGGCCCCAGATATGCTGAGGTAATTTAGTCCGGCCCTAGATATGCTGAGGTAATTTAGTCCGGCCCTAGATATGCTGAGGTAATTTAGTCCGGCCCTAGATATGCTGAGGTAATTGGAAGTAATTGCAATGTTTAGAAATATCATGAAACACTTTATAATAGAAGCAAATAAAATAAAAAGGGTTATATAGTATTTAATAAAACGTATTGATGAAATTATTGATGAAGGTTTGTCACACAAACACAGAACAGATAACAGATAAGCACAGATACACACATATACACGCTACTTGCATAAACAAACACACACACATATACACACTTCTTGCATTAACAAACACACACAGATACACACTACTTGCATTAACAAACACACACATATACACACTACTTGCATTAACAAACACACACAGATACACACTACTTGCATTAACAAACACACACAGATACACACATATACACACTATTTGCATTAACAAACACACACAGATACACATATATACACACTATTTGCATTAACAAACATACACAGATACACACTACTTGCATTAACAAACACACACAGATACACATATATACACACTACTTGCATTAACAAACACACACAGATACACATATATACACACTACATGCATTAACAAACACACACAGATACACACATATACACACTACTTGCATTAACAAACACACACAGATACACACATACAAAAGCATATTCAGAGACACAGAAACACACACAGATAGTATACATCAAAGACACAGAAACACACACAGATAGTACACATCTAAGCACAGAAACACACACAGATAGTACACCATAAAGACACAGAAACACACACAGACATTACACATCAAAGACACAGAAACACACACAGGTTGTACACCATAAAGACACAGAAACACACACAGACATTACACATCAAAGACACAGAAACACACACAGGTTGTACACCATAAAGACACAGAAACACACACAGATAGTACACCATAAAGACACAGAAACACACACAGATAGTACACCATAATGACACAGAAACACACACAGATAGCACACCATAAAGAGACAGAAACACACACAGATATTACACATCAAAGACACAGAAACACACACAGATAGTACACCATAAAGACACAGAAACACACACAGATAGAACACATCAAAGACACTTATAAAAGCCTCACTCTAATATTACATCACAAAAATGATTGTCAGAGATGTCATGTCATTTACATGTCTTAATAATTATATCATCTGTTACTCTGTGTTTTAATAATACGATGTCATCTGGTTGTCATAGATATTATGCTATTTGTGTTTCATTGGTATGATTCGACATCTGGTTGTCATAGATATGATGCTATTTGTGTTATTTATAGAGTGCCGTCTGATATTATGTGTTATTTGTATGTCATTGGCTCGGCATCATGAGAAAACATTAGTTTGTCATGTGGGTTGGTATTTGGACACAAAGTAATTTATCCACTGTTTGTCACACAGTAGATTCAAATACTTCCTTATACATCACACACAAGAGAACCACAAAATATAAATTATACAGGATGCACATCGTCAATTTGAATTGATTATATATTCATGTGTAGATGTTACGCAATAGATAGGAAAATAACACATGGCTGAGTTAGCCATTGATAGAGGAGATATTGCAATGAGCTCTCAGTGTTATTTATATTCTGTGCCAGGGAACAAATTATGTGTCTTGAACATATTTACAGCTAAAATAAATAAATAAAGGAAATGTTTGAACAAAAAAGTGTTGTGGGAATGAAATTCAATGGAAGAATACTATTAATAATAATTGTTTTCTGGTCGAATGAAATATTTGTTAGATTCATTTCTCAATGTTGTTTAACTGATATTAATATAAATACAGTAGCTAGTCCAAATTGCACAGAACAAAATCTACATACCAAAGACATGATGAAGCCAGTGAAGGACTGGTCATTAAATCAGTTTGTTCAACGGCAAGTGGGGCTGCTTTAACAGTAAACTTTCTGGGCCCCCACATTTAGTTTCATTGATTCACTAAATCAATTTACAGAATCAAAAAGTGGGCCTCGGTTATAGTCTGTAAGACCCAGACATCCACTGCCTGATGACATGGCATTTCAGTAAAATAGTACTCACCAACAAAACTATTCAATTGAAGAAGTCGAGTGTGAACAAAACTAAAAGTTCTCCCCACCAAACTGTACTGTTGTTATTTACCAGTGAACTGTTCTCTCCACCAAACTGTACTGTTGTTATTTACCAGTGAACTGTTCTCTCCACCAAACTGTACTGTTGTTATTTACCAGTGAACTGTTCTCTCCACCAAACTGTACTGTTGTTATTTACCAGTGAACTGTTCTCTCCACCAAACTGTACTGTTGTTATTTACCAGTGAACTGTTCTCCCCACCAAACTGTACTGTTGTTATTTACCAGTGAACTGTTCTCCCCACCAAACTGTACTGTTGTTATTTACCAGTGAACTGTTCTCCCCACCAAACTGTACTGTTGTTATTTACCAGTGAACTGTTCTCCCCACCAAACTGTACTGTTGTTATTTACCAGTGAACTGTTCTCCCCCACCAAACTGTACTGTTGTTATTTACCAGTGAACTGTTCTCCCCACCAAACTGTACTGTTGTTATTTAGCAGTGAACGAAGTGCAGTGTCTTGATATGTTACGTCATATTTGTACGGAGATAATCTACGAATTAGTTTTATAGGTTTGTTGACAACATTTTGAAACGGATCATGTGTTATATTCATTTATGATATTCAACCTGTTATGTCATTTCCTATATCGTCTTATGAAAATGTATGATGTCTAACAACATTAAGACTAAAGCCAATTATGCTGTCTAAGAGACTCAGATATTTTTACTTGCTGCAGGCTACAACATTTTTTTAGTTCCTCACGAGCCCATTTAAAAAAGGCTCATACAGACCAGCAGTAGGCAGCATTGTTTGACCCGCTGGTCACAAAGAATTCTTAAATTTGATAGAAGGGCCGGACCAAGAGTATTTGGAGTGGGGTGTTTTATGAACTAATATAGATTGAATGTAAACTTCATGGATGTGAACGACGTGATGTGGGTGGAGTGTTTTATGAACTAATATAGATTGAATGTAAACTTCATGGATGTGAACGACGTGATGTGGGTGAAGTGTTTTATGAACTAATATAGATTGAATGTAAACTTCATGGATGTGAACGACGTGATGTGGGTGGAGTGTTTTATGAACTAATTTAGATTGAATGTAAACTTCATGGATGTGAACGACGTGATGGGGGTGGGGCAGGTCCTGCCGAAACATCCAAACGGGTCGAACTTGTCCCACAGGTCGTACTTTGACCAAGTGTATATCAGAAATACAAATACATATCAAATATATCAAAATGTTAATGAGAAGTATACGCCTTCACTCCGTGGGTAGTCTAAGTAGGCAATCACCTGGGGCCCCCCGTTGACACCATTCCCCCCCACACACAGTACAAACTCTGAGCCCGCTTCTACAGCGACCATAAAGGTTGTGTTTTTTTTGCCTAGGACCCGAAATTATCACTTGGTATCTGCCTAGAGACTACAAAACTTAAGACCAGCAAGTATGACCAGCTTAGTTGGTATGTGAACATGCACGCATGACATAAAGAAGTATCTATTTTAAATTTTAATAAGATCTGTTGGATTGAAGAGGAGAAAAAAAGTCTAGGTTTAGGAAAGAATCATGATTATTCTGTCCTGCTTAAGTAAACAACCAGCTCTTGTTATGTCTGATTTTTAACTGAGTACATAAATATTTCAGAGTCATACATGATGCCAAATTATCATATGGAATGACATTGAGTAGATACTTCAGTCAAATCTAAACAACTATCTTGGCCAATGTATATATTTAATGATTGGATGAATACAACGAATGGAGTGGACTGATTTTTAATGAGTTCATACAACACATCATACACACAACATACACACACACAACATACACACAACATATATACATAACATACACACAACATATACACACAACATACAAACAACATATACACATAACATACACACAACATATACACACAACATACAAACACCATATACACATAACATACACACAACATATACACACAACATACACACAAAATATACACACAACATACACACAACATATACACATAACATACACAAAACATATACACACAACATACACACAACATATACACACAACATATACACAACATATACACATAACATATACACAACATATACACATAACATACACACAACATATACACAACATATACACATAACATACACAGAACATACACAGAACATACACACAACATATACACAACACATACACATAACATACACAGAACATACACACAGAATACAATCAAAACACAAATACACCCACATGTAACGTTGCGTTCGTACGTGTGTGTGTGTGTGTGATTGAGTGTGTGTGTGTGATTGTGTGTTTGCGTGTGTGTGTGTGTGTGTGTGATAGTGCTCACTAACAAAAATATTCATTTTAAGAAGACGGATGTCAACAAATGTAAAAGGTTTCCCGACGAAGTCCAATTTCTTGTTACGACATATTTGTACGGAGATCTACGAATTAGTTTTATCAGTTTAATGGCACCATTTGAAATAGAGCACATATATATATATATATATATATATATATATATATATTAGGGCTGCTGATTAAACTGCGTTAATTTGCGATTAACGCGTCAAAAAAAAATTGCGATTAAATTTTTTAACGCAACACCTAAATGCGTTAATTTGACCAAAATATTGCAAGTTCAAGAAATCGATAAATAACAGTATTTCACTCAACAAATTTGAAGTTAAGGTTTGTTCTCTTATTAAGTAGATCTATCACCCCACCCTGTCGCAATCCTCATACTCCCTCTACCCCAGAAATGTCGACAAAATCCCCACTTGTAATATAAATGAAGATGTTTTTGTTATATAGCCCTTCGATAAGTAAACCTCCTGCTCCATTCCAGGTCGATGTAAAAAGAGAAAAGTTTCATTCACTAGTTTACATTATATACTGTAGTGTATTATTGAAGTCAACTTGAATAAAAAAAAATTAAGCGTATAATGAGCCAGATTAAAACTAGATCAAAATAACGAGATGCTAGACATTTTGTATCATCATTTTTTTGCGCAAATTTTTTATCACATTTTGATAATACAGCATTAGGCCGGTCACGTCTGTAACAGCTGCACTGTTTCATATACATGACACCTGTCAATCAAGGTCTAGACTGTACACGAGACAGTGGTTTATTTTTCAGAATTATTGTGACACTGAGCTAAATTTAATATTTTATATCGGGCTGTTTTTTAACTGCTATTAAAGCGTAATTAATGCGTTAAACTTATGCGATTACATTTTTAACGCAAACACCTAAATGCGTTAAATTTTAGCCAAATGTTGTCATTTCGGTAATCAGTAAATAATCCAATTCTATAACCATAACCAGATCAGACGAGATTTTAAAAAAAGAAAAAAAAATCCACCGAATACAGAAACTGTCACACTTACATAAAATCATAGCAGCCACATGACCTTGAAACAATAGGATTGTCTTTTCTTAATAATAATTATGACACTCAATGATACCATTAGTGAACATCTGGTTGATTGACAGGTGCCATGATTTGGAAAAATGGGACAGAGGGGGTACGGTACGGTTGGTAGTAACGTCATGTTTGTGGGGAGAGAAGCTGCTAAGAGTGTCAAAAATCTAACAGGGTGGGAAAGGGGGGAATAAAAAAAACTCTTTAATAATAAGTGAGCAAGTAAGTACTTTCTGGCTATACTATTATTTTATGAAGGAAAAGGCACATATGAGATATAAATGACGTGTGTATTTTTGTTTTGGAATGGGAAGTGAAGGGGGTAAGTACGGTAATGGAGGGTTGGGTAAACAAGACATACGTGGGGGCAAAGTGTAGCAAAATATGACAGGGATAGAGAGGAGAGAGGTTGAAATACGTCATTAGCTCGGAACCTATGGTACGAGAAAAACACATGTTTGGCAATGTTGTTGATAAAAAAAAGAATAACTCGCATCACTTGACGTGATTGATACATGTCAATAAACTGGTCTCAATAACTAATTCAACAGACATTAGTGCTGATGCTTAATAAATCTGTTACAATTAATTATACCTCTTTCGTACATTAATCTGACTAGTTTATTATGCCAATATTATGCTATGATATTCTAACTTACATGTTTGAATAGAAACAAAATGTGTTATATTGTGTCGATTAAAAAGTGCGTTAATTTGCGATTAAAAATTTTAATCAAGCGTTAATTGCGATCAATTTTTTTAATCGAACAGCAGCTCTAATATATATGTATATAATTTACAAATATAGATAATATATTTAAGTGACCATACCTTCACATATAAAATCATTCAAAATAAATCATTCCGTCCTGGTAACAACATACTGATAGATGTTTACAGTGAATTCACTCCAAGCTGGTGGCGGAGGGAGGGGGGAGTTTACACCAGTTTAATGATACAAGCACGTTCGTTGTAATACTTAAAAAAAATGACCAAACAGGAAGAGAACAGCATACAAATAAAGTATCAGTAAAAACTAGTGGCATTTGCTTTACGTACTGCATCCGCCTGGTATATAGTTTATAACTGGCATTAAGGTAAGCACTGGAACATATCCTCTGTGATGTAAGCCTTGGAACATAAACTCTGTGATGTAAGCCAAATCTGAGAAAGAGGGTAAAGGACTTAAAACACACACTCACTTCTATGATTTCAAGTTCCTATCCGACGTTTGGATTCCTAGGCAAATTGTCTGTGTAATATATTTTATTTTATTCCGAGTTCATTGAGTTTTCAATGGAACACACATTCAGAATGACGTAGTTATATTTAATTTAAAAAAAAAAAAAGAAAAGAGACAAACATAATAAAAAACAAGTCAAGTTAATCACGTGACATGATGGTTTCCACCGGTCAGCACACAATCGTTGTATTAAAAAATAAAAGTTTAAACAAAATAAAGCGTTCTTACTTACCCCGCCAGCGGTATGACGTCATCAATAAGTGAGTAGGGCGAGCAACACTTGGGGGGGTCGTCCAACTTCCTGTTGGAAACAACTCTGGACTAGTTTCTTGCTTCCGTCACAAGTTTCTGGCCGATATGTTTACAGTTACTGGTGGGCGGCACACCTCCCCACCCCCAACCTCTCATTTCCTGAGATGAGCACAGACGACACGAGCTCATAGCAGGACAGACTCTGTGTGGTGGGGGGGATGCGGGGGAGGAGTGCAAGAAGTGTCAGCGATTGTAAGAACTGTCACAGTGGAAATAAAACGTCACAACTCAACACATGGGGAAGTGAATTAACATCTAGTCTCATGTATTATTAATGGCGTAAGTACTAAACAAACAGTCAGGACGATTCATGTATTCAAAATTTGCTAGTGTAAATATGGTATTTTTGTAAACAGTTGTTTATTTTATACCATTTTATTCAGATTTTCAACTTTGGTTAACTGTCAGTTTATCAACTAGACGGCTGTATGGTCGGGTCCTTAGTATATACGTCCGGTGATCGGATATTCCATTCCTGGGGCTTACAACTATTATTATCCTATCTCCATGAGACTACAATGACCAAGGCTACCGTCACCACATTGAACATATACTGGCAATGCTGAAATTTAAATCCACCTAATCTTCCTTACACACTTAACTCCCATTTAGTCCCCACCCACTTAGCTCCCATTTAGTCCTCACCCACTTAGCTCCTATTTAGTCCTCACCCACTTAGCTCCCATTTAGTCCCCACCCACTTAGCTCCCATTTAGTCCTCACCCACTTAGCTCCCATTTAGTCCTCACCCACTTAGCTCCCATTTAGTCCTCACCCACTTAGCTCCCATTTAGTCCTCACCCACTTAGCTCCCATTTAGTCCTCACCCAATTAGCTCCCATTTAGTCCCCACCCACTTAGCTCCGATTTAGTCCCCACCCACTTAGCTCCCATTTAGTCATCACCCACTTAGCTCCCATTTAGTTTTCACCCACTTAGCTCCCATTTAGTTCTCACCCACTTAGCTTCCATTTAGTCCCCACCCACTTAGCTCCCATTTAGTTCTCACCCACTTAGCTCCCATTTAGTTTTAACCCACTTAGCTCCCATTTAGTTTTCACCCACTTAGCTCCCATTTAGTTCTCACCCACTGAGCTCCCATCTAGTCCTAACCCACATATCCGAGGAATGACGTGTACATTAAGTGTACTAATTATGAAACTCTCACTGGCAGCGTTTGTCATAAACTGTCAGTTTCGATAAAAAAAATGTTAACGAACCCCTCCCCCCCGGAAACTCACTAAGTAATCCGCCAGATAAGTAAAAGTGAAACGAAATGTCACATGTTATTACCCCATTACAAAACATTACACATTTACTTAATAAAAACAAATGTTGGACCCCATTAGGCTGGTGTAGTTGTAACACAACATCTATGTTAAGATAACTCACCACAAGGGGACGTCACCACAAGGAACTATTTATCTGGGTTGTCGCTGTTGTTGTTGATTTGTTTGTTTTGTTTTTTTTTTTGGGGGGAGGGAGGGTTGGGGAGAGGGATGGGGTGTGTTGCTGTTTTTTAAAAAAGGAATAAATAAATTATGCTTTATAATTTTTACAATCATGAGAAAGCCATGTTTTATATTTTATAATGCATATCGAACTAAGTTGTCCTCTCGGTTAGGGGGAGGGGGGAAGGGACATTGTGGGCTATAACTTACTTCCCCTCCCCAAGGAATTTCCACAACCAACACGATCCATGAAAATTAAATGAAATCAAATAATGTGATGTTTTATAAATGTGTACACATATGTTTGAAAAAACAGAATCATATTTTGATGGATGGAATACATTGGATAAGTTAGTTTTACACAGAGTGACATCAAAAGAAACATTCTAGACGTCGGCATTGTTTGATATACGTATTGAAAACGTCTCTCTCTCTTTCTCTTTCAAACACAAACACACACGCGCACTCACACACACACCCACACATACCAACCCACACACACCAACCCACATACTCACACACACCCACACACACCAACCCACATACTCACACACACCCACACACACACACAAACCCACATACTCACATACACACCCACACACACCAACCCACATACTCACATACACACCCACACACACCAACCCACATACTCACACACACACCCACACACACAAACCCACATACTCACACACACACCCACACACACCAACCCACACACTCACAACCACACCCACACACACCAACCCACATACTCACACACACACCCACACACACCAACCCACATACTCACACACAATCACACACACCAACCCACACACACACATCAACCCGCGCACTCACACACACATTCACACACACCAACCCACACACTCACACACACTCACACACACATTCACACACACCAACCCACACACTCACACACACACCCACACACACACTCACACACACACCCACACACCAACCCACGCACTCACACACACACACACATTGACGCCCCCACACACACACTATATTTTTTTTTCATGTGTATCCGGGAAGAGGGAAGTCAAGAGAAGCCGTATCCTCTCCAACACCAATGGATCAATGGGGGGGGGGGGGGCAGTTTATTTTGTTACAAGAATTCTAAAATCTATGACTGTGTTCAATCCTTTTTATGGGGATTATTAAAATAACCATTTGTTGCTCAATACATTTGCTGTGCATTTGTCATTGGTACATTAAGTATGTAAATAAAATATTTAAATGTATTATACCCACCAATGTCATAAATAAGCAGTGTTGCTATATATATTCGACGTGCTGTTTGACGAATCGCACTTGTGGTGAACCCAAAACATAACCTTCTCGGCCTTTTAGCTTTGATCAAATAGTTGATGTTGGCCGTGTGGCTAACCTGTTCTGGGAGACATACCATTATCTGAGGGTAAAAGACCATTGGGGTCTCCTGGCCGGATAAAAAAAAACACCCTTACAACGGTGGCTGTACTGTGGTAAATGAGGATAATCCGAGATCATAGTGTTTCCAGTTAGCTGTGTTGGCAGGTGTGGTCGGCACACAACACCCTCCCACTCAAGCCCACTGTTGCAGCTGGCAGACGTATTGGGCACATCGCCTTGCCATTTCGGCCGATCGGCAATACACACACCCTGCTGTTCTGGCCAGTCTAGTCATGTCATAAAATCTTTCACTTTGTCAAATAAAGTTAAACAACTACAATTCAAAACAACTACAATTCAAAACAACTACAACTTAAAACAACTACAATTCAAAACAACTGCAATTCAAAACAACTGCAATTCAAAACAACTACAATTCAAAACAACTACAACTCAAAACAACTGCAACTCTAAACAACTACAACTCAAAACAACTACAATTCAAAACAACTACAACTCAAAACAACTACAATTCAAAACAACTGCAACTCAAAACAACTACAATTCAAAACAACTGCAACTCAAAACAACTACAATTCAAAACAACTGCAACTCAAAACAACTACAATTCAAAACAACTACAACTCAAAACAACTACAACTCAAAACAACTACAATTCAAATTTTATGCGATATTTTCTTTTAGTTTTATCGTGAGACGATAGAGTTCTGTTGTAAAGCCGTGGTCAGTGGAGCATCAGTATTCCTTGAAGTCATTTTATCCGGCGTGGAAAATACAATGTAGCCTACAATCTAATTTTTTTTTTTCAGCGCCATGTTGGCCAATACCAAACATTTTGTGAGTTATTTCTTTAGTGGTGGTGGTTTTCTCCTGTTTTAAATGAGTTATTGATTTAAAACAATCGGATGACCCCGCAATACAGAAGATGTAATGTACACGTTTAGCGAAAAAACATAAAGCGAGAAGAATAATGGTAAAGTAAAGTATTCCGCGACTTCAAAATGTTGAGATCCACTGCTATAAACTCTCAGTGCAAAAAGTAAACCACGGCTGTTAACTCACGAGGTATTTGTAAACATACTTCACATACACATTACACATACTTAAACACACACACACACACACACACACACACACAATGTACAGCAATTTAGAACATATTTAATGGAGAATATTTTTTTTTTAAAACCCATTAAAAATGTTTCTGATCAATATTCATCATAAATAGAGAAATGCGTGTATAGAAGTGTGTCAGGTGAAGAGACAAAGACAGTGATACTGGCTGGATGATAAAACAGAAATGTTTGTATACAAGTGTGTCCGGTGAAGAGACAAAGACAGTGATACTGGCTGGATGATAAAAGAGAAATGTTTGTATACAAGTGTGTCCGGTGAAGAGACAAAGACAGTGACACTGGCTGGATGATAAAAGAGAAATGTTTGTATACAAGTGTGTCCGGTGAAGAGACAAAGACAGTGACACTGGCTAGATGATAAAAGAGAAATGTTTGTATACAGGTGTGTCAGGTGAAGAGACAAAGACAGTGATACTGGCTGGATGATAAAAGAACTATTAGTTTAAACAGAAAAAAGCCTCATTTAAGAAACATATCAATAATGCTAACGAGATAATTGGACAGTCATTAGTAAATTAAAACGTTTTCTCCGTGATAGACCAAAAATTGGGAATTACTGATACTTATAACTCAAGGTTACAGTTATACGAAAATTATTTATATGTTAACAGCTACAGTTATACGAAGATTATTTATATGTTAACAGCTACAGTTATACGAAGATTATTTATATGTTAACAGCTACAGTTATACGAAGATTATTTCTATGTTAACAGCTACAGTTATACGAAGATTATTTCTATGTTAACAGCTACAGTTATACGAAGATTATTTCTATGTTAACAGCTACAGTTATACGAAGATTATTTCTATGTTAACAGCTACAGTTATACGAAGATTATTTCTATGTTAACAGCTACAGTTATACGAAGATTATTTCTATGTTAACAGCTTCAGTTATATGAAGATTATTTCTATGTTTAAAGTGTTTGTTGTCGATTATGCTTTCACTGATACGTGTTTGTTTATTTTTGGAAATAATTGAAATAATTTTATCATTGAAGACAACGTCTACAATTTTTTGACATTAGTAGATGACTGTTTTGTATTTGTCTCTGTGTTTGTGTGTGTTGGTATGTGTCTATATGTGTGCTTGTGCGTTGGTGTCTATGTGTGTGTGTGTCTGTCAGAGTGTTGTTAAGTGTGTCTGTGTGACTAGGTTTGTGTCTGTGTATTCTCATGTTACATTTAATTATAGTTCATGAGTCCAGAAGAGAATCCTCACTAACATAAACCAGATGTGTTCATGCAATTTTTTGTTGGCACATTTATTTTTTTTTTACACATTTTGTCTTTGAGAATTTGAATGACACTGGCATACATGTGTGTGAGAGACAGAGCGCGAGAACAAATAACAGAAGTGAAAGAGAGAAGAGATATAGAGGGAAGAGATATAGAGAGAAGAGATAGAGAGACAAGAGATATTGAGAGAAGAGAGAGAGAGAGAGAGAAGAGATAGAGAGAGAAGAGATAGAGAGAGAAGAGATAGAGAGAGAAGAGATAGAGAGAGAAACACAGAAAGGGTGATTGTGTTTTTCATAAAGATAGCACTAAAAATGTAAGTAGCTACTGTTTATCTTACTGTTTATTTTACTGTTTATCTTACTGTTTATTTTACTGTTTATCTTACTTTTTTTTTACTGTTTATCTTACTGTTTATCGTACTGTTTATTTTACTGTTTATCTTGTTTATTAAGTAGCTACTGTTTATCTCGTTTATTATTACTTCAACATAGCCTAGAATTTCACTTCTACCGAGAAAGCAGTTTAACTACTACTTACATTATAGTCTTACGTCTAATGTGCATACAGCTGTTTTAGTAGCTAAGAGCTTACAATGTGCAAAAAGCTGGTTTAGTAGCTAGGAGCCTATAATGTGCATACAGCTGGTTTAGTAGCTAGTAGCCTACAACGTGCATACAGCTGGTTTAGTAGCTAACTACATTCATGAATTGAAAGTAATGAAATAGACGAGACAAAGAACAAACTGCTGCATATATAAAGTCGTATGCAGCAGCTACAGGCCTGTCCCCGGCTGTACTTGGGCCCCTGACAGTCTCCACCAACCCTGGGGCTGTACGATCACACGTTCCCACCAGAGATGAGCGGACAGCGGACGCTTCCGCTTGCGGACGCAGATCCGCAGACTTTTCCGAATCCGCGGACTGACAGCGGACGCTTCGTATGGTTAAGTTGCGGACTCGCGGACTGACGCTGATCTTCTTTAGCGTTACCATAAAAAAAAATTCAAGTCATTTAAACAACTAAATTTCAGCAATGCGGACGCGCGGACTGACTGCGGACCAATGTTGTAAGATTCTGCGGACGCGGATCATTGATAGAAATCCGCGGACGGACGCGGACGCTAAATTTCAAGATCCGCACACCTCTGGTTCCCACGTATTTCTAAGTAAGTATTATAGAGCTTTTCTTTTTTACCAGTCGGGGTTCCTAGGGATAGGGGACACAGGCAAATGCCCTGGTACCATCTGAGCAACTAATCGGCTGGCTAAACATATTACAGCTAACACAGTATATCAGTGTCTCATTAGGTAAAAGTAGTTCAAATACACACACACATACACACAAACACTAACATTTTGCTATTGAACATTACTAGCAGCTTAGGTACTTGTCCCTTGGGTACTTTTACTTGCCCTAATAATTGAACTTATATGGCCAGTACTTGGAACATTGCTCTATTGTACATGGTACAAACCCATGTCCTACACAATCAAATCATCTCACACTCCATTCAATTACCACCGTGGGAAGCTGTGATTAGGACCGTCCTATCAGTGAGACATTGATTGTTTCAATGTTTACGTCAGTCTAACGGATTAAGGTCTCCATGTGTTGGTGAGTTGGGGCTTTCCCTTTCATTACCCTGATGATTTGCTCTGGATTGATTCTATAATTAGATATTTTTTTTCTTGTTTTGGTTGTTTGGTTGTTTAAAAATGTTTGATAGAATGGTCAGGACTCAAAGTTCATCCCGGCTATTAGACCGGAAGTAATTTGCAAAAAAAAAAATGTTTATCAACAAAAGCAAATTAGACCTTGACACTAGAAAGGAGAGAAACTTGTTAGTAGATTGAAACCAGCTCTGGATAACACTGTGTTAGTAGATTGAAACCAGCTCTGGATAACACTGTGTTAGTAGATTGAAACCAGCTCTGGATAACACTGTGTTAGTAGATTGAAACCAGCTCTGGATAACACTGTGTTGATTATAGCCATTTGTAATGGTGAATAGTACGGAAGATATTGCAATAGTAACAGTGGATAACACTGTGTTGGTACGTATTGGTGAATAGTATAGAAGATATTGCAATAGTAACAGTGGATAACACTGTGTTGGTACGTAATGGTGAATAATATGGAAGATATTGCAATAGTCACAGTGAATAACACTGTGTTGGTACGTAATGGTGAATAGTATGGAAGATATTGCAATAGTGACAGTGGACAACACTGTGTTGATTAGGGTGATAACTGTTACGGATACTTTTAATGATGATGCTTGTAGAGGGTGTAATAAATCAGACAACACAAATCACGAAGTTAACTCCAGTGAAGTAACATCAAACAATCATTTAATACTTGAACATGAACTGACATAAAGGTAGAATCAGGAGGAGTACAAAAGCAAACTGTAAATATGCATCCATCTACATAGATGCCCACAGCTAGACTAACTATAAAACAAAGCATGTGCTCCCAACTGTCGGTTAATATACGTCATTTGTACCAAATGACGTATACACTAAAGCTCCCAATATTTACACTCAAGATGGCGGAATGACGCCATGGATACTGCGGTGGGCGGAGCCTAGCGAATTGCGTCATCAAACTTAGACTATATTATTTCTCCACATTTCTCCCCTCTACCTAAGCATGATGTAATCATGTAAAACCCAATACTAATACCGACAAAAGGAAGCCACATGAAACAAAGTTCAACTATAGAACATATCCCAAATCATCATAACAACAAAATAAATTATCCAATGATTAATCAAATCAATATTGCATGGAAGCATAAATCAATACATGCAAACAATATAATAAATATCATCAATTATATATGCATAAACATATTGAATTAAATTCAAATTTCTCATCATTTTTCTTTTTCGTCACTGATATTTATTATTTTATTATCTTTTTTTTTTCTATGTGACTTGTTAATTTTTTCCTTTCATGTCACTTGTATATCTTTTCTTTTCTATTATCTTTTTTTCAGGTGACCTTTTTTTTTTTTTTCATGTCACTAGTTATTCTTCATTTTTCTTTCTCAAGTGACTTCTCTTTTTTTTTTATCATAATCATCAATTATTATTAAATATCATTATGTCATCATATAAACATATACATGCAACATGTCATCATATAAACATATAATACATGTAACATAAACATTACGGTACACAAGATTTCTTACTGCCAGGACATAGTTTGGTTAAGAAAAAATATTAAAATCTCTCCAATTCCCATTAATATTTCTCTCCGTGGTTGGAATGAAACCCTAGTTCGCTCTTCCACCCTGTTTATAAATCTTACAGTCATTCTTGCAACATCTCAACAAACATGTCCTACATGAACAGTGGTGATGAGGGATAAATTCTGGCGCATTAAAATTTACTACATGTCTAACATGGGGATTTTTATGGGGATACCTACTGCAACTATTATAAGTTAGACATCTAACTGTGTTAAAATGGTTGTATCGACTAACTGGTGGGTCCGTCCATTCACGATTATCATTTCTTTTATTTTCTTTGCCATACGACCATCTATTTGTTTCTCTGGTTTGATCACCATTACGTCCAGATTTCTTGATTTGTACATCATAATACCTTCTTTGTTTCTTTTGACTTTCACTGGGTACAGTGTAGTTTTTGTCTCTTTGACAATAATAGTTAGGGTTCTTTCTTTCTTTCAGTATTATAATTCTTGAGGTTTGGGTGTTCATTGATTTAAGTTCTCCTCTGTGACATTCATGGGTAAATGGAACTGAATGTTTTACAATTATACCTGTACCGCATGATTTATGTTGGATTTCTTTATTTACGTGTTTGCTTGCCTTATTATCTTGATTAATTAACTTACCATCTCTATTTCTGGGTATGGTTCTCTTGGCTACTTTCACATAATTGGCGTCTTTATCTCCAACTGACGATTCTACTTTATCCAATCTGTAAATTTTATCCTTCAAACTTCCATTAATCTATGTTTGAGAAGATTTAACCACATCGACTGATTCTATTCTCTTAACAAGTTTATTTACAATCCTCTCTATTGCTACTACCCTAAGTGATAGGTCTTCCAATGTAGTGCAGGTCTTTGATTTAGTACGTAGGTCATTGTCCCTGTCTAAAATCAATTTATTCAGTTCTGCCTGTAATTTTTCCTTCTCTGACTTGAGCCGTTTATTTTCCAATTTTAATTTCCCATTTTCTTCACATATGCTATCTCTATCATGTTTATCATCTTCAGCCTGCATTAATCCAGTAACATTGCACATATGTTCCTCACTTATCTTATCAACTTTATTGAATCCAACCATCAGTTTGTCATTGTCTATTAACACGGGCGATTTTCTCTTCTCTTCATCTTCTTTCTGTCTCTCTTTACATTTGTTTGAAAAAATTTCTCCAGTAAAATTACCTAGCTTGGAGGATGGGGTCATTTTATCGCCCTCCACACTGACTCCAGGGGTACATATCAAGCTCTAAACGCCTTTTTCCTTCGCGATTTCTGCCTTCCTCATTTCCCGTTCTGCGGCTCTTTCTTCCCTCTCTCTCTGTTCCTTTTCCTTTCTTTCTTCCCTCTCTCTCTGTTTTTCTTCCCTCTCTCTCTGTTTTTCTTCCATCTCTTTCTTTTCCTTTTCCTTTCTTTCTTCCCTCTCTCTCTGTTTTTCTTCCATCTCTTTCTTTTCCACCCTTTCTCTCTCTACAGATACCCAGGTTTGTAACTCTTGGCCTGTAAGGCCAAGTGCTTTACCAGCTTCAACAATATTTAAAATTGATGACATGGCAGTAACCAAAACCAATTATAAATAATAAATCAAAATGTTTGTTACTAAATATCATACACAAAAAATATTCTATTATGTCATCAACATACGAGTAATAACAAAATAAATACAATATTCCTTTTAAAAAAAAACCAGCAAATTAAATGTTTTGGCTGCTCAGGGTGGACCCTATTTTAACCTCTACTGTATTAAATACAGAATTCCACCAAGAACAACAAACAAATAATTACACCAGATTTCAATATTCTAGTAATAAATATATATAAAAAAAATATGCCAACTTACATATAAAGAAATACACAATAGTAAATTCTGTTCCTTGACTTTGATGGTTGATCCTCGGTGATCCCGATCCGCGATGTTCGATGTGGGGTTGACTAACACACGGGTTGATCCTTGGTGATCCCTGTCCGCGATGTTCGATGATCCCTTGTTGATCCTCGGTGATCCTATGGTGGGGTCCTCTGACGATGAGGAGGTGATTCCCAGCCACACGGTAACGTCGGCCCCGTCAGTACACAGCAACTCTGGCCACTTTAAGCAGTAAAGTTGGCCACTTCAGCAACAGTAGGGTTGGCCTCTTCAGCAAACAGCAAGGTTGGCCTCTTCAGCAAACGGCAAGGTTGGCCTCTTCAGCAAACAGTAGGGTTGGCCTCTTCAGCAGCAGCAAGGTAGGCCTCTTCAGCAAACAGTAGGGTTGGCCTCTTCAGCAAACGGCAAGGTTGGCCTCTTCAGCAAACAGTAGGGTTGGCCACTTCAGCAAACAGTAACGTTGGCCTCTTCAGCAAACAGTAGGGTTGGCCTCTTCAGCAGCAGCAAGGTAGGCCTCTTCAGCAAACGGCAAGGTTGGCCTCTTCAGCAAACAGTAGGGTTGGCCACTTCAGCAAACAGTAGGGTTGGCCACTTCAGCAAACAGTAACGTTGGCCACTTCAGCAAACAATAGGGTTGGCCACTTCAGCAAACAATAGGGTTGGCCACTTCAGCAAACAGTAACGTTGGCCACTTCAGCAAACAATAGGGTTGGCCACTTCAGCAAACAGTAACGTTGGCCACTTCAGCAAACAATAGGGTTGGCCACTTCAGCAAACAGTAACGTTGGCCACTTCAGCAAACAATAGGGTTGGCCACTTCAGCAAACAGTAACGTTGGCCACTTCAGCAAACAATAGGGTTGGCCACTTCAGCAAACAGTAACGTTGGCCACTTCAACAAACAATAGGGTTGGCCACTTCAGCAAACAGTAACGTTGGCCACTTCAGCAAACAATATAGTTGGCCACTTCAGCAAACAGTAACGTCGGCCACTTCAGTAAACAACAACGCTGGCCACAACAGAACACAGTTTTCACGGCGCGCACCCAGGGTGGTGGCCGCCACGTAATTCACCGATGAATACTTAACCGGTAATTACAACGAGTCTTAATGTACTCACTCCGCGCTGCTCCTGAATCCAGCTAAGTCAGTCAGTTCGACGTCGGAGGTGCCAAATATATGTTACGGATCCTTTTAATGATGATGCTTGTAGAGGGTGTAATAAATCAGACAACACAAATCACGAAGTTAACTCCAGTGAAGTAACATCAAACAATCATTTAATACTTGAACATGAACTGACATAAAGGTAGAATCAGGAGGAGTACAAAAGCAAACTGTAAATATGCATCCATCTACATAGATGCCCACAGCTAGACTAACTATAAAACAAAGCATGTGCTCCCAACTGTCGGTTAATATACGTCATTTGTACCAAATGACGTATACACTAAAGCTCCCAATATTTACACTCAAGATGGCGGAATGACGCCATGGATACTGCGGTGGGCGGAGCCTAGCGAATTGCGTCATCAAACTTAGACTATATTATTTCTCCACAATAACTATTTTCATTTTTTTTCGTAACGAAACTGAAACCCCTCACATTCGAGGAACAATTGTATGTAGATGACAGTAGCAACATTAATTTTTTTTTAATGGAAAAAAGTTCCCCCACATTTTAATTTTTCTTTTCACATATCGCGCAGTTTTACTCTCGGTTTCAATTTCACACTGAATTTTTATATGACTTTCAGACTGCTTTTAAGCACATTCCAGTCATCTGTTTCCATTTGTTTATAAACAAGGCATTTACTATACTCATCTTCCCTCATCTTCTAAACAGAAGAGGTATTCAAGAATTATATCTGTTGAAAAGCTAATCAATCTCACATGGATGCCGCCAAACCGTCAAATTCTTGGAAACTTCACTTTTCTGTTCAATAGCCAGAAACGGCGACTGGATCGAATCAAAATTATGATTACTGATATAGAATTGCTCTGGAGGGAAATTCTAGACTTTCCACTATTATCCAGCACACTAATCAGAATGAAACTCAATGGTCTAATTGATTTATATGACAAAAACAAAAAGAAACCGTCTGATAACACTTTCTCAGTTATTTGATGTCACCAACGTTAATGGAGAATGTAAAAGCATGGAGGATAAAGAGCTCTACCAGAGGCAAGTTAACAATGGAGGAAAGATTGTTATTCAATGGTCCAACAAGCCATTTGGAATGGAATCAATCTATCCAAGTAATCCGACTATCAAAAACTCTATCTCAAACCAGCTCTTCTCAATCGCAGCCTACACAAACACATACAACTGTCTCAGAATCTTCGGATTCTGAAACCTCTGCTTCTTCACCCGAGTCGCCAACCTATTCGTAAACGTCATCTACTCAATGCAAACCGAAATACCAAAGAGTAAGCACGAGAACGGCGGATTTACTAGTACTGAATAACAACATTTCTACACATAAAGCTTATGACGTTCTAGCAACCATTGACGAACAGGGTCATGATGTGTCGGTTCCAAGTCAGGCGGTGTCTGGAAACGAGTAATCTCTGAAGGACGGAAAATGAAAACTGAAATTGTTCAAAAACTTCAAAGCAAAGATTCCTATTGTCTCCTGTTTGATGGTAAAAGAGTGCAAGAGGAAGAGTATCAAGTAGTTGTGCTGAAAAATATGACAACCGAAATCAAACTCGGAATTCTTAAATGTGAGAGTGTTTCTGCCGCGGCCATTCACAGTGAACTACATCAGCTAATTGATGAATATGATGCTTGAGAAAATATTTGTATGTTAATTTGCAACACGACCGCAGAAATACTGACCATTTGCACGGGATTGTAAAGCTCATACAGGATGATGTCTTGAGCAAGGGCTACCATAAGCCACAATATATTGGCTGTCAGCACCATGTACTCGACCTTCTTCTGAAACATGTCATGAATTTTCTTATTTAAGAGTCAACGAGCAAACCAGAACTCAACTATTCCTTCATTGGAAAATTAACAAAACTATGTCACTCTTCAAGCTGATTACCGCTTCTTGCGACAAAAGATGTTAGCACAGGCGAGAACCCACGTTGGCCTCGTATCAGCTGGAATAAATTACCAAATTTACACCACGCAAGATGGAACTCACCTACGATATATACTGTTATAGCATTATTTCTGATACCAGAGTGGTGCAGCATCTTCACTCCTGCCTGCAACTTCATCTGCTACGAATGGGCAAATGCTTGGTTCGATTCGCAACACTGCAATGAAGCGTCCATCAATGAAGTGTTTACCTCACTCATCAAGATAAAATGTAAGAAGGCAATTAAGTGTTTAACGACCCATTGGTCAGTCGAGAAGTCATTAATTGACTTCCCAGATCTAACTAAATTGTTGAACGTGCTGTGAAACTGATGGCGGAACTTCATGCAAAATCGAGAAAAATTGAATTTTCGATTCTGAAGTTCATAGGATAAAATATGTTTTGAACATTTCTTGTACATTCTGTACATATTACTAACTGTTCTGTATCTTGTTTGTTGATAAAAGTTGCTTAGTTATTATTATTACTCTTTTGAATTAAGCTAAAATAAAACATGTCCTTTTTTTTTAAAAAATGTTGTGTGCAGTTACTGTGAATGTAAAGGATGTGTAGCCAATGTATAGTTTAACACAAACATTTGTATACAGAGTGAGTGTAGCTAATGAATAGTTTAACACAAACATTTGTATGCAGGGTGAGTGTAGCCAGTGTATAGTTTAACACAAACATTTGTATGCAGGGTGAGTGTAGCCAGTGTATAGTTTAACACAAACATTTGTATGCAGGGTGAGTGTGGCAAGTGTATAGTTTAACACAAACATTTGTATGCAGGGTGAGTGTAGCCAGTGTATAGTTTAACACAAACATTTGTATGCAGGGTGGTGTAGCCAGTGTATAGTTTAACACAAACATTTGTATGCAGGGTGAGTGTAGCCAGTGTATAGTTTAACACAAACATTTGTATGCAGGGTGAGTGTAGCCAAATAAATTCGACGTGCGCTGAAATAGCCAAGATTATCTTTCATTGATCGGCTGGCCGTCTATAATTTTTATCAATTTCACATGTCAACTTGATGTCGTAGTTATTTGATCAGGTCTTTACTCTTAGACTGAGTACGAGTAAAACGTAGACAGTGTTAGTGTATGTATTTTGCGGGAACACTTGAGTATAACGTAGACAGTGTTAGTGTATGTACTTAGCGGGAACACTTGAGTATAACGTAGACAGTGTTAGTGTATGTACTTAGCGGGAACACTTGAGTATAACGTAGACAGTGTTAGTGCATGTATTTAGCGGGAACACTTGAGTGTAACGTAGACAATGATACTGTACGTACGTAGCGGGTTCAACTGTCTAATAGGTAAAAATACCTGGACGAAAAATGACAGAATTCATGTTTAATACTATTATTAGACAAACCTGATTTATACAGTTTGGTAAATTGCGAACAATGTATCGTATAACAGATCATTTGGGAATAATGCGCGAACCGAAACAATTTCATCAAAGTTAAAAAATAAACATTATTTAAATCTCTATACTTATAAGACGCATTTGTTGTCTGTCTGTCTGTTCCCTTATAACTCAAGATCCAGACAACCAAAAAACGTGAAATTTGTTACACATACACATAATTACATGGGGAAGGTTATAGGACAGGTTTCGTTTCATCTGGATGGGTAGTTTAATTGTAATTAATTTTTTTTTATTTTAGTATTTTACTATATTAAAGTAATCTCGAAGGCGCCATAAATAAAATTCCTCTGTGACGTCATTTCCCAATGATCGAATAGAACTTGCGCGCTGGTGCTGTATTGTGTCTTTGTGCTGCAAAGAATTGTTGATGTTTTTTCATGCTTCCCTATTTGTACAGCTTGAGGAAGTTAAGGAATGAAGAAGGATTTTAGAAGAAGTGTAAAGCCATAATAATAAGTATTTATATATATATATATATATATATATATATATATATATATATATATATATACTAGTTGCAAGTACCCGGCTTTGCCCGGGTTTAAAATAAGGTTTTCTGTTTACCTTCTGTTTTCTCCCTACCCCATCTCTCCCTTCCTCTCTCTCCCTCCCTCTCTCTCCATCTCCCTTCCTCCCTTTCTCCCTCCCTCTCCCTCGCTCTCTCTTCCATCTCTCTCCCTCCCACCCTCCCTCTCCCATCTCCCATCTCCCCTCTCCCCTTCGTTCTCTCCCCCCTGTCCATCCCCCTCCCTCCCTCTCTCCCCTTCCTCCTTCCCTCTCTCCCTCCCTGCCCCCTCTCTCTCTTTATCTCTTCCTCCCATTTCTCTCATCCTCTCTCCCTCTTCACCTCTCTCCCTCTTCCTCCCCTCCCTCATTCCCTCTCTCCCTCCCTGCCCCCCTCACTCTTTATCTCTCTCTCCCTCCCTCTCTCCCACCCTCTCTCTCCCTCCCTCCCCCTCTCTCCCCCTCTCTCTCCCCTCCCTCTCTCTCTCTTCCTCCCTCTCCCTTTCCCTTCCTCCCTTTCTCCCTCCCTCCTTCTCCCTCCCTCTCCCTCGCTCTCTCTCCCATTTCTCTCCCTCCCACCCTCCCTCTCCCATCTCCCCTCTCCCCTTCGTTCTCTCCCCCTGTCCATCCCCTCCCTCCCTCACTCCCCTTCCTCCTTCCCTCTCTCCCTCCCTGCCCCCTCTCTCTTTTTATCTCTTCCTCCTATTTCTCTCATCCTCTCTCCCTCTTCACCTCTCTCCCTCTCCCTCCCTCCCTCATTCCCTCCATCCCTCCCTGCCCCCCACACTCTTTATCTCTCTCTCCCTTTCTCTCTCCGTCCCTCCCCTTTCCACCTCTCTCTCCCTCCTCCTCTCTCCCCCTTCCTCCCTCCCTCATTCCCTCATTCCCTCTCTCTCCCTCCCTGCCCCCCGTTATTTATCGATTTGGTGAACTTTCAGCATTTTGGTCAAATTAACGCATTTAGGTATTACGTTTAAAATTTTAATCGCAAATTTTTTTTGACGCGTAAATTGCAAATTAACGCAGTTTAATCAGCAGCCCTAATATATATATATATATATATATATATATATATATATATATATATATATATATATATACATATATATATATATACTTATTATTATGGCTTCACACTTCTTCTAAAATCCTTCTTCATTCCTTTACCTTCCTCAAACTGTACACATCAGAGAGCATGAAAAAACATCAACAATTCTTTGCATCACAAAGGCACAATACAGCACCAGCGCGCAAGTTCTATTCGATCATAGGGAAATGACGTCACAGAGGAATTTTATTTATGGCGCCGTCGAGATTACTTTAATATAGTAAAATACTAAAATTAAAAAAAATTAATAACAATTAAACTACCCATCGATATGAAACGAAACCTGTCCTATAACCTTCCCCATGTAATTATGTGTATGTGTAACAAATTTCACGTTATTTGTTTGTCTGGATCTTGAGTTATAAGGGAACAGACAGACAGACAGACAACGAATGCGTCTTATAAGTATAGAGATATATATATATACTAGTTGCAAGTACCCGGCTTTGCCCGGGTTTAAAATAAGGTTTCTGTTTACCTTTTGTTTTCTCCCTCCCCCTCTCTCCTTCCCCCTCCCTCTCCCTCCTTACCCCTCTCTCCCTTTCTCTTTCCCTCCCTCCCTTTCTCCCTCCCTCCCTCTCCTTTCCTCTCTCCCATCTCTCTCCCACTCACCCCTCCCTCATTCCCTCTCTCTCCCTCCCTGCCCCCTCACTCTTTCTCTCTCTCCCTCTCTCCCACCCTCTCTTTGCCTCCCTCCCCTCTCTCCCCTCCCTCCCTCCTACCCTCCTTTCCTCTCTCCCCCTTCCCCCTCTCTCTCTCTCTTTTTCTCTCTCTCCCTCTCTCTCCCTATATCCCTATATCTCACCCCCCGTCCCCCCTCTCTCCACCTTCCTCCCTTCCTCCTTCCCCCTCTCTCCCTCCCTGCCCCCTCTCTCTCTTTATCTCTCACTCCCTCCCATTTCTTCCATCCTCTCCCTCCCTCCCCCTCTCCCCCCCTTTCCCTCCCTTTCTCCCTCCCTCCCTCTCTCCCTCCATCTCTCCCATCTCTCTCCCATTCACCCCCTCCCCTCATTCCCTCTCTCTCCCTCCCTGCCCCCTCACTCTTTCTCTCTCCCTCTCTCTCCCACCCTCTCTTTCCCTCCCTCTCCCTCTATCTCCCTCCCTACTCCCTCCCTTCTTTTCTCTCTCCCTCTCCCCCTGCTCCCTCTCCCCCTGCTCCCTCTCCCACTCTCTCCCCTGTCCACCCCTCCCTCCCTCTCTCCCCCTCCCTCCCTCCCTACCCTCCTTTCCTCTCTCTCCCCCCTGCCCCCTCTCTCTCTTTTTCTCTCTCTCCCTCTCTCTCCCTATATCCCTCCCTCCTTCTCTCACCCCCGTCCCCCCCTCTCTCCACCTTCCTCCCTTCCTCCTCCCCCTCTCTCCCTCCCTGCCCCCTCTCTCTCTTTATCTCTCACTCCCTCCCATCCTCTCTCTCCCTCTCTCCTTCCCTCCCCCTTTCTCTCACTCCCTCCCTACTCCCTCCCTTCCTTTCTCTTTCCCTCCCTCCCTTTCTCTCTCCAACCCTCCCTCCCCCATTAATCTCCCCTTCCTACCACCTCTCTCTCCTCCCTCCCTCCTTCTCTCCCCCTCTCTGCTCCTCCTTCCCTCTCCCTCCCTGCCCCCTCTCTATTTATCTCTCTCCCCCTCCCTCTCTCTGTACAATTAAACGTCAAATTACGCTTCTTAAATAAACAGAAAACCTTATTTTAATCCCGGGCAAAGTCGGGTACTTGCAGCATGGAAAAAAAACAACAACAATATTTTTTTTTCCCGTCTCTAGCCCTTTCTTCACCGTCCGTTCAATTACACATTCACTTGGTGCGCGATTTTTATTTATAGTGAAGGCGATCCCATACCGTGGATACTTTAATATAGTAAAATACTAAAATAATTAATTACAATTAAACTACCCATTGAGATTGTATTAATAGTGTTAATAATGTCACAGAAGCATTTTAATTAACGTATTTCGGTTTATTAAAGTGCACCTTTAATTTTAATCTTCCGAATACATAAAACGATAGGTATGACTATTGATTTCATCATGTTTACAATTGGAGTTTCCGGGAGTTACCCCTCTTTTAAAAATGTGTCATAGGGAAATGACGTCACAGAGGAATTTTATCTATGGCGCCGTCGAGATTACTTTAATATAGTAAAATACTAAAATAAAAATAATTAATTACAATTAAACTACCCATCGAGATGAAACGAAACCTGTCCTATAACCTTCCCCATGTAATTATGTGTATGTGTAACGAATTTCACGTTTTTTGGTTTTCTGGATCTTGAGTTATAAGGGAACAGACAGACAGACAGACAGACAGACAACTAATGCGTCTTATAAGTATAGAGATTTATATATATATATATATATATATATATATATATATATGAGGGAGGGAGGAAGAGGGAGAGAGGTGGAGAGGGGAGGGGGAGAAAGAAGGGAGGGAGAGAGGGGTTAGGGAGGGAGAGAGGGAAGGGAAGGAGAGAGGGAGAGAGGATGGGAGAAATGGGAGGAAGAGATAAAGAGAGAGATGGGGCAGGGAGGGAGAGAGGTAAGGAGGAAGGGGAGAGAGGGAAGGAGGGGGATGGACGGGGGGAAGGAGGGGGAGAGGGGAGATGGCAGAGTGAGGGTGGGAGGGAGAGAAATGGGAGAGAGAGGGAGGGAGAAAGGGAGGGAGAGAGGGAAAGGGAGGGAGAGGGAGGGAGAGAGAGAGGAAGGGAGAGAGGGGGTAGGGAGAAAACAGAAGGTAAACAGAAAACTTTATTTTAAACCCGGGCAAAGCCGGGTACTTGCAACTAGTATTAAAATATATTTTAACATCGTAAGTAGACTCACTAAAACCCACAATCTACACGTCGTAAGTAGACTCACTAAAACCCACAATCTACACATCGTAAGTAGACTCACTAAAACCCACAATCTACACAAAGTAAGTAGACTCACTAAAACCCACAATCTACACAACGTAAGTAGACTCACTAAACCCACAATCTACACATCGTAAGTAGAATCACTAAAAGCCACAATCTACACATCGTAAGTAGACTCACTAAAACCCACAATCTACACATCGTAAGTAGACTCACTAAAGCCACAAATCTACACAACGTAAATAGACTCACTAAAAGCCACCAATCTACACACAGAATGTAGATTCACTAAAAGCTTATAATAAAAATTCGCACCAAATTGTAATATGATTTCAATAAATCGGAAAGAAAATATTTCACGGAAATAAATCAAGAAAATGTCGATTGAGAATTAAAAAACTAAAAATATCTAAATAACGAAAATTTAAAAGAGAAATGATAAACAAAGTGCATTAACACTTTCATAACTGGGTGGTACACAAAGTTTGGTCGTTTTATGTTCGATTTTGTGAATTTCTAAGTCGCACAATTAACATACATACTGACATATCTGCGTTTATTTATTTATATAAAGATAGATAGATGGATGGGTTAAAAAAAAGTTCAAACAAAAAATATTTTGATTTCGAAGGATTTATTATTTTATTTTTTTTTTTTTTTTGGTGTAAAAACCATCTTTGTGTGGTTATTTATTTATTTTATAACATATTTAAATGGAAAAAATATTCAAAACCTGAACGCTTTGGTTATCAAAGATTTTAATAAATCAAGATACACTTTATCAAAGGTTTTAATCAATCAAAATACGTTTTATGTAATGTTTGATCATTTAATAGCTGCTGTAGACAGTGTCTTACTTTAGGGGCCATAGACAGAGACTTCCATATATTTGGTTCCACTGGGCCTAAGTGTCTGAAGTGGCCCTTCTAGAACCAGGTTATGATAAATTTGTAATGAACATTTTCTTAAGGCTTGACTTAAAGTTCTCTTTTGTAACGAATACGTGTACATTGTATTGAGTGTAGTGGACAACTTTTGATGTTATACTTGTACATTGTATTGAGTGTAATGGACAACTTTGATGTTATACTTGTACATTGTATTGAGTGTAATGGACAACTTTTGATGTTATACTTGTACATTGTATTGAGTGTAGTGGACAACTTTTGATGTTATACTTGTACATTGTACAATGTTTTGAGTGTAGTGGACAACTTTTGATGTAATACTTGTACATTATACATTGTTATGTGTGTAGAGGACAACTTTTGATGTTATACTTGTACATTGTACAATGTTTTGAGTGTAGTGGACAACTTTTGATGTTATACTTGTACATTGTATTGAGTGTAGTGGACAACTTTTGATGTTATACTTGTACATTGTATATTGTTATGAGTGTAGTGGACAACTTTTGATGTTATACTTGTACATTGTACAATGTTTTGAGTGTAGTGGACAATATTTGATGCTATATTGTACATTGTACATTATATTGAGTATAGTGGACAATTTTTGATGCTATACTTGTACATTGTACAATGTTTTGAGTGTAGTGGACAATATTTGATGCTATACTTGTACATTGTACAATGTTTTGAGTGTAGTGGACAATATTTGATGTTATACTTGCAATTCACACTAACGAAATTGTACTGGTTATGGTGGACGTTAGTATCATTTTATAATTTAGTGAACACTTATATGATGTAATGAACACTTTTGTGATTTAGTGAACACTAGTATGATTTAATGCACACTTTTTATGATTTAGTGAACACTAGTATGAAACACCTTTTATGATGTAATGGTCACTTGTATAATGAAATATTTGTATAACGCTCTTTCTTTTGTTTGTTTTAAATGATTTTTTTTCAAATGGTAACCTTATATTGAATTGTTATATAATACATCTATGATAATTATAGACATTGTTTAATATACATGCATGCAGGGACGAAGCTTGACTGTTGCCTGTCATAGCTCTTAAAGAATAATGTAATGAAGTTTTTATGCAATATACAAAGCACGAACGAACATTGATTCATATATTTGTATACATTTTTAGACTAACAACATATACGGTCTATATATACATAAAAAATATATATTTGAACTTGTAGTCATTTTATTATGAATGATAATGCTAATAACTATATTCAATCAACACAGTACCATTATATAGCATTTTCTATAAATATGACTGGACCTCACGCCTCGTCCCTGTATGCATGATAATTATAGATATTTTAGAATACATTTATGATAATTATAAACATTGTATAACAACACATGTATAAAAATTATAGACATTTTATGATATTTATATTGCAATGTACGATTGGACACTATTTAAATGGTGTATATACAATGTATATTAGCAAACTTCTATGTTCATTTTTTTCAATCTGTTTAAAAAAAGTTTATCACTTAATCAATAGCCCCAGTAGTAGACTACTTTATTTAATCCTAGATCACTTAACCTCCTTCCAGCTAAAGTGTTTATGATTAACTGTGTCTCATGTGACAAGCGAGAAATGGTCTTGTAATAATACATCAATAAATATTATTTTATAAATACATGTAGTGAAGTATAATGTTGACTGCCTGATATAATGGTTTACAAAGACACAATTCAAGTTAAGTCATCCTCAAATAATTAACGGAAAATTAAATTTATAAAGATATTTCAAACTATTTTTATACAACGTTTTTCTTAACTTCACTTCTTGCGTTTGATTGTGTGTGTGTGTGTTTGTCCGCGTAATTTTGCAATCCAATTTTAGACCACTTTCCGATAAGCTATAGCTCGGATACTTTCAATATAACTCAGAACACAATGACAATGCAATATTCTTACTATTTCAT
This sequence comes from Bulinus truncatus, assembly GCA_021962125.1. NCBI lineage: Eukaryota > Metazoa > Mollusca > Gastropoda > Planorbidae > Bulinus > Bulinus truncatus. The sequence goes on along the minus strand of JAGDYQ010000304.1, from coordinate 603,246 downwards.
TATGATTTGATGAGTTTCTTAATAAATAAAATTAAATATGTATGGCGAATAGGTCACATCCTTGTCTAAATCAAGGGAAATTACTGATGCTAAATATAGTACACAGTAACGGAATTTGGCAATCCAATTTTAGACCACTTTCCGAAAAACTATAGCTCTGATACTTTCAATATAGCTCAGAACCCGATGACAATGCAATATTCTTACTATTTCATAATGATTTGATGAGTTTCTTAAGTATTTTTCGAAAATAAAATTATTGTGGCTGTAGTAGTGAAGAAAGAATACTCTACTGCGCGGTGACGTCAGAGCTCTCCGGTACGTTCGAGCAGAACTCTATATACTTTAATCGGGTCTGTCTTAAAACCAACATTTTTTAACTCTTCGTATTGATTGAAAAAAAAAAATATTTTAACTAAAAAGTAGAAAATAAAAATTACATTATAAAAAAAAATATTTTATAAAAAACAACGCTTTTCTTGCGTACTAAAAAGCTGAAAATAATTTCTGAATAAATTGGTAACATGGTAATAGTAATAGACTTTATAAGAGCTTCTGATTTTTATAAAAACGAAAAACGTTGGGCACATGTTATGCAACACTAGAATTAATTTTACATACTCGCATGCATTTAGTTATCTAGACTAAGTTCTAAAATAAAATAAATGATCTGCAATATCGTAATATTTCGAAAACCTTCTGTAATAGTTCTTTTGGGATTTAATTGTTAACACTTGATGATTCTAATACTGTAATAAAACATTCACATAATATAAGATTCATGTTCATACTATGCCTCATACATCAGCAGACACTGTATAAGAAATACAGTTCATACACTCCATCATACATCAGCAGACACTGTATAAGAAATACAGTTCATACACTGCCTCATACATCAGCAGACACTTTATAAGAAATACAGTTCATACACTGCATCATACATCAGCAGACACTGTATATGAAATACAGTTCATACACTGCCTCATACATCAGCAGACACTGTATAAGAAATACAGTTCATACACTGCCTCATACATCAGCAGTTAAAACATCTGACAAAGGGAGATCTAGCCAGGATTGAACTCTACGTTTACTTGGCTATTATCAACTGAAAGCTGCCATTATAAAATCAAATAAAAAAACTGTTGAGACACAATGATAGCAATAATAAAATGCGAACCGGAAAAAAAAACAAAGAAAGAAAAAAGTGATGAATGGTTTGTGTCTCAACGTTTGTCTGTTAATGTGACAATAATTGGTGACAGATCAGAGTTTTTAATAGACTGACATTTAACAAAAACAAAACAGAAAAATATAAAAAATTGTGTTCGACATAACAGCCAACGGTATTTCTTTAATATTCTGGCAGGAGAGTGTGTGAAATCTGACACAAATTCATCTCAAATTTCAGTCTTTCTCATTAAAATCAATATGGAGGTGAAGGTTCAACCATTGAAGTTTCACTTCAAACACTGGACAGCGGTGTCGTTCTTGCTTATGTTATTTCGAGTTGTTTTATTCCATTCATAGTAAAATTATGATTTACTAGACATCGTGTGGCTTACTGGTCATTTTGTTTATGTGATGTTCAGTTAATGATGATGGTCAGTGTAATGATGTGATGGTCTGTGTAATGGTCAGTGTAATGATGTGATGGTCTGTGTAATGATGTGATGGTCTGTATAATGATATGATGGTCTCTGTAATGATGTAATAGTCTGTGTAGTGATGTGATGGTCAGTGTAATGATGTAATGGTCTGTGTAATGATGTGATGGTCTGTGTGTTAACAAAACTTTCCATTGATTGATCGACGAATCAGCTTGTTGGTGGTCATCTTGGTGATCTAAGGGTGAGACTATTGATAGAGTAGATCGATTGGTCATTCCAGTAGTGGGCTGAAGGGGGCCGCGCACTTGGAGATATTTTGTTACATAACTGAAAAAAAAACCGAAATGTTTGTTTCAGGCCCTGCTAATGGCGCTATTCAAAGGCCCCGCCCACTTCTAAGGTCGGCCTCTGGGTCAGTCAGTTGATAGACTGGTCAATGTGTTGATAGACTGGTCAATGTGTTGATAGACTGGTCAATGTGTTGATAGACTGATCAATGTGTTGATAGACTGGTCAATGTGTTGATAGACTGGTCAATGTGTTGATAGACTGGTCAATGTGTTGATAGACTGGTCAAAGTGTTGATAAAATTGTCAACTTGTCGATTTGTTGGTCAGTTTGTTAATCGACTTGTCGACCTTTTTCTCTATAAGTCAGTCTACAGGTCTGATTGATCATTTAGCAGTCGGTCTGCTGGTCTTAGTCTTGAATATATTTTTGGTATCCTGTTGATCTACATGTATGTTAGTTGATCCGATGATCAGTTTGTTGATTCTATGATCAGTTTGTTGATCCTATGATCAGTTTGTTGATCCTATGATCAGTTTGTTGATCCTATGATCAGTTTGTTGATCCTATGATCAGTTTGTTGATTCTATGATTTCTATGATCAGTTTGTTGATCCTATGATCAGTTTGTTGATCCTATGATCAGTTTGTTGATCCTATGATCAGTTTGTTGATCCTATGATCAGTTTGTTGATTCTATGATCAGTTTGTTGATTCTATGATCAGTTTGTTGATCCTATGATCAGTTTGTTGATCCTATGATCAGTTTGTTGATCCTATGATCAGTTTGTTGATCCTATAATCAGTTTGTTGATCCTATGATCAGTTTGTTGATCCTATAATCAGTTTGTTGATCCTATAATCAGTTTGTTGATCCTATGATCAGTTTGTTGATTCTATAATCAGTTTGTTGACCCTATAATCAGTTTGTTGATTCTATGATCAGTTTGTTGATTCTATGATCAGTTTGTTGATTCTATGATCAGTTTGTTGATCCTATGATCAGTTTGTTGATCCTATGATCAGTTTGTTGATCCTATGATCAGTTTGTTGATCCTATAATCAGTTTGTTGATCCTATGATCAGTTTGTTGATTCTATAATCAGTTTGTTGATCCTATAATCAGTTTGTTGATCCTATGATCAGTTTGTTGATTCTATGATCAGTTTGTTGATTCTATGATCAGTTTGTTGATTCTATGATCAGTTTGTTGATACTACAATCAGTTTGTTATTCTTTGGGTACCATCCCCATTCCTCAGCAATTGTTTCTGTATTAGAGTTATTGTACTTGTACTGTCTGTGTGTTACTATCCGTGTGTTAATTTATACCTGTACATGTACTAT